>APFE031404279.1:14573-40222 GCA_000404065.3 Pinus taeda | reverse complement strand
TGAACCTATCCACAACAACGTATAGATAATCATGACCTTTCCTAGATTTAGGTAGTCCTCCAACAAAATCCATGGAAACACTTTCCCAAGGGTGAGAAGGTACTAGTAATGGAGTGTACAAGCCTAGTTTTTTGTTGCTATGCTTGCTTAGAGCACACATAGTACACCCTCTTAAATATCTAGAAACTGACTCATTCATTTTTGGCCAGTAACAAAATCTTTGCAGTTGTGTAACTATTTTACTTACCCTAAAGTGACCTGATATTAGAGAAGTGTGTGCTTCTCTAATTATCTTATACTCTCTCAGTTTGTGGAATGTAGAGTTTCCCATAATGGTATAAGAGTCGGTCCTTTACATGATAATCCAATTGTTCTACCTGTTTTCCTTGACTCAAAGTTGCATATACATCTTTGAAACCTATATCTTGAGCATATTGTTCAATGTAGCTTTCATGTAGCACATAATTATGCTTAAGTATAGTAGATGGATTTATAATGGGTCTAGATAACATGTTTGCAACTTTATTATGTATTCCCTTTTTATATCTGATGACTAAATGAAACTATTGTAGAAAACCCATCCATCTATAGTGTCTTGATTGTTGCAGCTTAGTTTGGGAGTGTAGATATTGCAGTGGTTGATGATCAATATGTATTACTGTATCTTTTCCCATTAAGTAATGTTTCCACTTTTTCACACTCTGAACTAATGCATACAATTCTTTATCATGTGTAGGATATTCAACTACTACAGGGTTAAAAGTCTCAGAATGATAACATATGGGTTTACCATGCTGTGTCAACACTGCTCCCATGGCATAGTCACTGGCATATGTTTGGATCCCAAATGGTCTTTGCAGATCAGGCAGTGCTATTATAGGTGTTGTACTAATCTTTTCTTTCAAGGTGTCGAAGGCTTTCTGATGTTTGCCTCCCCACTGAAACACCTTGTTCAATCATGTTAAAGCATGCAAGGGAGCTACAATTGAGGAAAATTTACAAATGAACTTCCTCCAATATTGTGATGCCCCTAAGAAGCTTCTCACTTCTGTATCGGACTTGGGTTTAAGCCAGTTTACAATGACTGCCACCTTAGAGGGATCTATCTTCAATTCACCACCCCCTACTATATGACCCAAATAATTTAGATATTTTTTGCCAAATTCACGTTTTGAGAGTTTAACATGAAATTTTTCTTTTTTCAAAACATCTAATGTTTGCTTAACATGCTTTAAGCGTTCTTCCCACGTTTTAATAAAAATCACAATGTCATCCAGATACATAATAACAAAATCATCAAGAAAATCTCTGAGTACATCATTCATTAATCTCATGAAAGTAGCAGGAGCATTAGTTAAGCCAAAAGTCATTACCAGCTACTCATACAATCCCTTCTTTGTTTTGAAAGCAGTCTTGATTTTTGATTGTTATCTTATTTAGTGCTTGGTAATCAATGCACATTCTCCATGAGCCATCTTTCTTTCTCACCAAGACGATTGGTGACCCACATGGTGATGTGCTAGGCCTGATGAACCCCTTCTCGAGCAATTCCTGCACCTACTTCTTGATTTCAACATTCTCTAAAGCAGACAACCTTTTATACCTGTGGCTACAATGGTTGTTTCATCTCCTGAGTCTGACCCCAAATCTTTCTGAATAGTTGCAGCAATATTCTTATTCTTTCCCTCGAACTTCTTAGGTCTCGGCTCTAGATGCAGAATCCAACAATGCTCATCATCATGCCTATCATTTTTACAGTGAGTGCATGAAGCTTTGATTTTCTGTGCAGTTTTAGCCTTCCTTGCTTTCCACTTCTGCTTTCTTTTCTCCTTTCTCTTGCTTGCAGTGGGTTGGGATGGTCCCCCAACTTCTGGATTTCCATTCTTTCCTCTAGATTCTAGATGAGTAGCTTGTACATATACCTCATCTATACTAGTGGGATTAAACATGAGGATGGTATGCCTCATGTAGTTGTGTAGACCACCAATGTACTTCAACAGAGTCTCTGTTGAGTCTAACGAGATTCCTAGAATCAATGCTCTCTTTCTAAATTCTTGAGTGTACCCTTGCACACTTTTCCCTTTCAACTGTCGAAGAGTTTGCCAACTCATCATCGCTTGTTGCATGTAGGCCAATGGATAGAACTGCTTTTTGATTGCAGACACAAATTCACTCCAGACAAAGATAGTCTTACCATCTCTTTTCATGTCAGCTTGGGTTCTGCCTTCCCACCAAACCAAGGCAATGCCTCCAAGGTGTAGGCTTGCTAGTTGAATTTTTCTCTTGTTTGAGTTGATGTTCTGCACTCTGCAATACACATCAATTTGTCTAATCCAATTGTCCATCTTTTCTACATTTAACTTTCCATCATATATAGGAAAATCAAATTTAACATCTAGTTTGATCAAAGATGCTTTCTTTTTAGCGCTATTAGGAGGTGTGAGAAAGCTTTCCTCTTTCCCTTTTCCTTTGGAGTGGTGATGGAAATGTGATTCATCTTCTCCTTTGTCTTGTTTAGAGCCTGATGAATCTTCATCCTTCTGTTTTCTAAAGTCCTTATACATTTCTTCTACCATGGACTTTATGGCTACGAAACTTTCTATGAATTGAGGGTCTGGACCCATAGGACCTTCCTCTGACATTGTCTTCCGAGGATAGACTCTCCCAATTTCAGGATTAGTTTCAACCAACTCTCCTTCTCCTAATTTTAGCTTTGATCTAGTTATCATTCAGAGCTAAACCAACACAAGCTTGTCTAACCTTAATAGCCTATAGCTCTGATACCACTTGATCTTAAAATCACCCTTTGATTGATCTTAGTTAAAGAATTATTGAATGAATGTATTACAAACTCATGTGCTGGTGTGTGTCCATATTATTTTAGGCAACGGATCGATCAGATTGCAAAGTACACAAACACTGGAAAATAGAAAACAACAAGAGAAACACAGTAAGCAAATACAAGAACACGATGATTAATAAGGAGTTCACCCTATCCTCCAGGGCTACATCTCTGGTCCAACTTTTAGTGGTGGCCTTCTTTTATTGTGTCTTTAAAGCAGAGAATTACAATGAGGAGCTCAATCTGAGTCTCCTAAAATAGAATTTCTTGGCAAGGTGGTTCTTGGATTCCCCAAGCCACTAGAGTGCACAGAATCTTTTTCTTACCAGCTCTTGACATTTCTGGTGGGGAAGAGCCCAATATGGTACTCGATTCCTAACAGATCCCCTCAGGGGTGGCTTGAACATCTCAAGCTCTCTGGTGCTCAACGCTGCCTGTGGTCAGCTTGGCCCTCTATCTTTTTGCTTTTTGCTTCATTGTCTTTTCTTTTCTCTGTCTTCATCTTCTTCTCTTAGGTTTTTCCTCTTAGTGTTCTCTCTGGGTGTCCTCTCTCGATGTTCTCTCTCTGTTCATGGCTTTAAAGCCAATCGATCTCATGACTGCTTGATTCCCCTTCTACCTCCATTGGATCGTCTGCTGTTGTTCACTTGGAATTCCCTGTCTCTGCGTCATGGTCATCGACTCATAGGGAGTGGCCATTTTTCCTTTTGCGAACTGCGCTAGTTCTTCCTCGTTGGTTTGGTTCTTCGGTTACATTGGGAAATGACTCTTCCACCACCTTTGCAGTCAAATTTGACCTCAAATCCTTGTAGATCTTGGCTTAATCCCCTGTCAAATTTGGTTCCTTCATCGGACGCATTCTCAGCCGTTAGATCTAGAGCCCCTAGATCCAACATCATTCGGTCATTTTGTGCAGTTGAATTGCTCGACCGTTAGCATGTGATGAGCAGTGGTTTTCTTTCTCCTCCACATGCCATGCATCGTGCACTGAATGGAATCTCCAGGTTTCAGCGAAATCTGCTTACCGCCCAAGGGTGCCCCTGATATATACTGTCGGTTTTTAGAGTGTGGGTCCCGCCTTTAGCCTTTTGCGCTTTCCCCATGGTTTTCCCGACTTCCACACGATTGAGTGCTTTTGGGCCTTTCCATTTCGAGTGGTTTTGCCGAGCAATGCACTAAACTACCTCCTTTTCCTGATCTGGGCTTCCTAGGTGCCAACTTCACCTCCTGCACAGTCTCCATGGGCCTCGGTCAGTGTGCTTTGACCGAGGTCCTCGTCGTTCCATGTTGGCTACCAACTGCCATTGTTCAGAGGTTTTCTTGATTGCTCTATGCTCTTGAATTTGAAGTTTGTCCCGATTTAATATAGTGATGGTGCTTTGATTATTCTTCATGGATCCAATTCGGATCACTCCCAGTGGTCACTACATAGTTTTTCCTAAAAATGCAGGTTGTCCCCCTTGAGTTCCTCATTTTAGCCTAAGTTGCGCTCTATGCTATCTCAGTGAGTCTTCCTCCCTCCCTATCACCCATAACATGAGAACAAAGCATCATGCTAGACTAGGTGGTTTTGGATTTGATGTTGTCCCATAATGAGTGAATTGTAGGAACATGTATACTAATAGATCATGGTGAGATGAAAAATGAGATGAAGAAGGAGAACACATGCTAGAAGACTTGCTTGCAGCTGGAAGGATGTACCAAGTACATTAAGCAACAAGAAAAAGCAACATATTTATTAAACCATCATGCAAGACCAAGACCATCGAAGACGCCGTAGCACTATGCCATATGGAGGAGAATACAAAGCACATGAAGAGTACATCCATCACTCAGTAGCACAACGGCTTGACACAGACACCACTATCAACCAGTACATGTCAGTAGTGTCATGTTGAGTTGTGTCATGAGTTGTCTTGGCCACATCATCACTATGGGCCATATCTGTTATAACTCAATGTAATGTAAAGTGAATTCCAATGGACACACACAAGAAGTTGAAGATTCATGTAAGTTGAACATTCATTGGAAGTTGAACAATCATGAGGGTAGTCCAAGAGTCACAAGGTTCAAGCATCACCCTTGTCTATATATACCCCTCCTAATGTATGAGTAAGGACTTTTCACCTTAGCTCCTCCCACAAAGCCTTCAGAGTTTGTAGTATGTTCATTAAGGAGAAAGGAGTGGCTCCAATGTCCTACTACTAGGAGTAGTGATGTATGTTGTACATATGTGTCTTGGGACTTTTGCTTAATTCAGAAGCTTATTAAGGCTAGCATGTTTTCGCACATGTTTTGTAGATGTTTGTAAGACTACTCTTTAAACATTTGTAATACATGTTTGTTTAACTTGTACTAAGATAATTGAACTACTTTGGTTATTTTAGTAATTACATTTTTGAAGATGTGTTGTATTTCTTATCACCATTGTCTCATCCCTATGGATTACTCCACGGGATACTAGATAGACCACCTTTGTGTATTGGTTATCACCACTATCACATCCTTGTGAACTATGCGAGATACTTGACAAACCATCTTCTTTTTTTTTATGGTTATAATGACCGTCACATTGTTAGGTCCCTATACTTCTAGTGTAACCCCTTATTGTTATTAGTGCAAGCCATTTATTATATTGTTGTGCCCATGTAGTCCCCATATTGTTATTGTTGTTCCCTTACATTATTATTGTTATGTCAACTCTGATTATGTTATGACCCCTTAGACTCCTATATATGGAAAGGAGGTCTTGTCATTTGTATCATCCAAGAATTTCTCATTTGTGTAATGTAAAGGAGGTTGCCCCCTTCAAGAGGTTGATTTTTAAGTCGTTGATCTATCTTTTCTATATTTTTGTGAGTTGGTTTCATAGCATTTGGTATCAAAGCTTTGGATTCTAGGGTTTCGCTGCTCCAAACATGTCATTGTGGTATTTTCGATATAATTTTTTTCTACTAAGTTACCAAAGATTTAAAAAAAAAACCCATTTGAGTTGAAATCGTTTTGAACCTCAGGTCCTAATTTCAGATCTTGGCTCCCTATATTTTGGGAGATACGATCTAAGGAAGTTAGGGCTTTTGCAAGCTCCAGAATTCCATCGCAAAAAGGTCATCGTGGAATTTTCACTATAATTTGTTTTCCACGAAGGTTTAGACTCTACATGTAAAACAATTTTGAGACGAAATCATGGTGAAGCTTGGTTCCAAATTTCAGATCTTGTTTCGCTATATTTTTAGAAATACAGTCCAAGGCATTTAGGGTTTTTGCAGGCTCCTGAATTACATCCCAAATAGTGGACCTGGGGAAAATCGTCATAACTTTATTGTTGAGCATCAGATTGCAATTTCATAAGAAGCTACAGAAAGATGATGGACTATAACTTTTTGTGTATTATTTTTAGATTCGAAGGTCGAAACAGTAAGACGTGGAACTTCATACATGCTTTCTCAATTGAAAAAAGTATATAAGTAGGTCATCTTGGGAGATTGAGCATATCTCTTTCTTGGAGAATACAATTTAAATTAGAATGGTGGCATTGGAAATAGGATGCAGAGAGCTACTACAGGTTCAGACCTTGGAGATTTGAAATTTCAGAGATACAACATATTCAAGCATGATCTGCTAAAAGAAATAAAATGAATGACTTGAATCAAGAAAATAGAAACACCTAGTACGCAAAATTGGATGGAGATATTGAAGAATGCGATCGAAGCTAATATAAATAGTTTTATATGTGCCATGGAAGATAATATCGATGGTAGGGAAGTAGATTTGAAGAAAGGCATGGAATATTTGAAGAAAGACATGGAGGGTTTGAAGGAAGCTGGGACAAAGTTGCTACAAGAAAGGCCTCCTAATGATGAAAAGACCCACCATATTCCAAAGGTCGATATGAGGAAGTTTGATGGAAAGGATCCCATAACATGGATATTATAGATGGAGAAATATTTTTATCTACATGATGTTCAATTGTTACAAAAGGTACGTATTGCATCTTTATATTTAGAACCAAGACAATTTTTATGGTATAAAGGGCTTTGTTCTCATAAAACACTTGTCACCTAGTCATATTTCATGGAGAAAATGATAGCATATTATGAGGATACACAGAGAAACACCTTATATAGCCAATTGATAAATCTCAAACAAAAGGGTTCAATGGCAGAGCACATTGAGGACTTCCAAAAAATGAATATAAGGCTAAATGATATTCCAGAAAAGTAGAGGATTGATGTCTTCATAGGGAATGTAAAGGATAAAATTCAACATTAGGTTTGCATTTGGGAACTTGATTCATTGGAGAAGGCATACAAGTCGGCAAGAAAAATTGAAAGAAAAATTATAGAAACAAGGAAGCCTACCACTCATAACTATAAATATGGAAGTGTTGTTTCTCCTAGCCTTTCACCACCTACAAGATTAAGACCACAATAATTGGAAGAGAAAAGAGAGAAAATGAGCTTTGTTATAATTGTGATAGAAAATACATTAAAGGTCATAAGTGTGCTGAGAAGAAATTAATTTACATAGATGGGGAAGAGGAGAAAGAAAATGAACAAGAAACGTCAAAAGAAGAGGATATACACTAGGACCCAATCCCAGAGAAAGAAGAAATGAATCCGACCATGTCTTTTAATGCATTGATAGGAATTACCACTTCTCAAAATCTCAAGGTAGAGGGGCATATCAAGAAGAAAAAGGTAACAATGTTGATTGATTCGAGTATTACCCATAATTTTATTCATTGTAAGATAGCCAAGGAATTGAATTTCTTCCTATATCTAACACCAAAGTGTCAATTAATGGTTGCAAATGGAGGAACCATAAATTGCTCTGGAAAGTGCCATAAGATCAAGATATCCATGCGAGAATATGTCTTGAATAGTCCAATGTTTTCCATTCCAGTGGGTGGTGTGGATGTTGTATTAGGAGTTCAATGGCTACAATCTTTGGGTATGATAGCTTTTAATTTTCAAGAACTTTTCTTGAATTTTTTTGCGAAGGAAAGAAGGTTGAATTAAAGGGTATCATAGGGAACCCGGGAAAGATAATCAGCTCTAATAGGATGACAAAGCTTCTAAAGAAAGAACAAGAGGGTGAAATTTCACAATTATGTTCACTAGAGGTACCCACATCGAAATCATCTATTTCTCCAGATCTCCAAAAAGTTCTGGAAAATCATTCCAAGTTATTTGAGACTCCTAAAGGCCTCCCACCTATTCGTGATCATGATCATGCTATTCATTTGATTCCAAGAAGTGTTCCCCCAAACATTGGGCCTTACAGATATCCATATGCCCAAAAGAGGGAAATTGAATGTATGGTTGCAAAAATGTTAGAGGTTTTGTATTTCAACCTAGTCAAAATTCTTTCTCTACCCCAATGTTATTGGTACACAAGAAGGATGGATCATGGCACATGTGTCTAGATTATAGGTAGGTCAACAAGCTTATTATTAAAGATAAATTTCCCATTCCTGTCATTGCTGAATTATTGGATGAATTACATGGAGCAATTTACTTCACCAAGTTGGATATTCATTCAGGATATAATCAAATCAGAATGAAGATTGAATACATTCCAAAAACAACATTTAGAATTCATGAGGGTCATTATGAGTTTTTGGTCATGCCTTTTTGGGGAAGGGGGAAAGGGGCATGTTAGGTCCCTATACTTCTAGTGTAACCCCTTATTGTTATTAGTGCAACCCCCTTATGATATTGTTGTGCCTATGTAGTCCCCATATTGTTATTATTATGCCCCATAGAAGCCCAATATTGTTATTATTGTGCCCTTACATTATTATTGTTATGTTGGCTCTGGTTATATTATGACCCCTTAGACTCCTATATATAGAAATGAGGCCTTGTCATTTGTATCATCCAAGAATTGTTCATTTGTGTAATGTAAACGAGGTTCCCCCTCGAAGAGGCTGATTTTTAAGTTGTTGATCTATCTTTTCTATCTTTTTGTGAGTTCATTTCATAACACACATCCATGTGGACTACTCTGCTGGGTGGTGTACATGTTTTTCCCTTCACCTCAGTTTTAACGACTACCACATCCATTGTGGACTATACTTCAATGGATGAATCTGATCTATTCAAGTGCTATGTTGTCCTTTTTGGTTGTTGGAGTGCTCGTACCTTGGAGTCCATAACTAATAAATTCAGTTACAGGGTCATGCTTTATCCTTTTCTCCTTTGGCCATGCTATCTATTAAATATGGTTGTTGGGGACTGACTATGATTGGTACTAGCAAGCTAGTCATATCCTTCTTTAGCCAATAGAGTGGTCAAGGATGTGGAATGCATGGGAAAATGGACAGTCAGGATGAACAGGAAGGATGACCGTTGGATCAATAAAATGAATGAATGAGATGACTCGACAGAGGCTATCATCCAAGGTGAAAATGGGGTGATTTGGGGCCATCAAATCTGAAGGGGACAGATTGGACAGTCATCGGGAAATGGAGTCACGTGGGAATTTAATGGGTGGGATTGATAGGTCGGATGGTAAATGGTATTTATTGCACCATTTTCAGGCCCTAAGCAGTAAATGTCTGAGGTTGCGCGATTCCATTCAACAATCAGCACGTAGCGGTGGATGAGAGAAGAAAACCACTCTCATCGTGCGCTAACGTTTGATTAAGTTGTTGGCACGATGAGAGTGAATGCCATTGGATCTTTATGGAGATGATCGAACGGTGAGGAGTTTGATGGTAGGTCACCTTTATTGGGCGCAACGGGGGCCATTGGATCGGCAAGGTAGATCAACGGTGGGAATTCAGCGAGGGGTTTATAAGTGTCTGAGGTCATATGGGTGAGGTTTTATGGCGGGCTTGGGATTTGGCGGTTGGGGGCTAAGGCCAAAGAGGGTTAATCTGTCAGGTTTAGGAGGAAAAATAGAGGAATGGAGGTGGCAAAGAGTAAGCGAGGTAGGAAAAAGGAAGAATAACCAATTGTGAGCCCTCTTTTGGACTCAGACCAATAGACCATGCTTCTCTCTGACATTAACAAGTCAACACTACATAGCAGAGCTAACATTGGCTCCTTCTGGGGATGAAAGCCTCCCTGTGAGGTTTCAAGAATTGTAGACCACTACCTTTCCTACAAAAACGATAAGCAATACCTAGTGTTCCATTGGGCATGGAGTCTAATTAAGCCTACACTAAAACTTGTAAAAAGAACCTATTTACAATTCTAAGGCCTAAAGGCCTTAAACAACATAAATCTTCAAAAACCGCCCTTTTTCTAGGCCATCAAAAACCATTTCTCCTTCCATACTTTGCAGCATGAAAGTGTTGTTCCCCTAAACTTAAGCGATGACAAATGATCCTGTCCATAGAGAATTGAATTTACCGGGATCTCCCTGCCTTTCCTTCAGCATATCCCATTGGAGAAAACAATCACCATACTGAGAATTGACCCTTTTTACCTTTCTATGAAAGGTTTCTTTCTCTTGGTAAATGTACATGTCAACCAATTCATTGAAGACTTGCAAAAGCCTATTGATTTGATCACCTACCTCAAAAAGTTTAGGGAATTTGACCTTATCAGGTAGAGATGGTTTATATTTCACCCCCTCTCTATATGCTTTCATCCTTGGATGTCTTTCACGGAAGCTTTTGTACACCTGTTGAATAAAAAGGGCTGATGTGTACTCAGTTGTGTCATTTGTGGCCTGAACAATTAATATAAATGGTGAATCAATGTATTCTTGTGTGGGGGACACAAAGACTTCACCTACTCCTGTAGCTTTCTTAGAACAAGCCCCATTGAAGAAGGTACCCCAAACCTGTGGGCCTTCTTCCTCTGTGATCTAGAAAACTACCTTTTCAGGCTATATGGAGGCCAACTGGGTAGGCTTTGTAATATCAAGACTGAGCTTATCCATGTCAGCCTTGGGCATTGAATTATGGCTGGCTCCAGTGACTAGGGGGCTATTATGAGGGATTGTCTCTTGAAGAGATAGAGAGACATAAGATGAAGGGGAGCTGACTTCACCAATTTTTACCACTGGGCTAAGGATAACAATAGGTTGGTCAATTTGCAAATTTACATAGTCATTAGAAGCTTGGCTAGTTTTAGGCTTGGGATCTTCAAGGATAGATTTCTTGAAGGACTCATTCTTCACTGGTTCAATCAGAGGCATGGGTATTCTTGACTTTTGACTTTTTGATTGAAAACTGAAAGAAGAAGGGGACCTGTCAAGGCCTCTTACCTCTATGGCTGGAATTTTGAGGATGATGGGATCTGCTGCTGGTTGCTTCTGCTTATAAGCTTGTTGTTCTGTAGGGACAACCAAATTATGAGCAAGAGCTACTTGGACATTATCTATCAAAGACCCCAGATTATATCTCTGTTGATCTTCAGTTTGTGGAGCAACTTCTCTGTCCCACTCTTGGTTGATCTGGCCTTTGAATAATGACTTCTCATAGGCAGCTTTGGTTAAAAAAGGGGCACTGCCCTTGTCTTCCATACCATGGATCTCATCATATTCTTCAAATTTCTCTTCTTCCATGACTGTATTCTTAAAAAGGGTCTTCACCCTTGGGTCTTCATTTGCATCTTTGTTTCTTTGCAAAATCTGCAACTGCTCATTTGCTCCTCTATATGGATTTGGATTTGGAAGAGCAAAGGTATTAGGAGCTTGTCCTTTCCTTGAATTCTACTCAACCTTTAATTTGGAAACTTCATAGGCTAATGACTCTATCATCCTAGCCATTTTATCAATCTTAGGATCTGAGGATGATGAGGGCTCATCCCTCTGTCTTATTTTATCAACATTACCTTCGAGCTTTTCCGCAGCCATGATATTTGATTCTACTTCCAGGGCTGCATCTTGCATATCAGCTAAAGAAGCACATCTTCTCTCCCTCAATAATAAATAGAAATAAGAATTGAAGGCATTGGCATAGGTGAGCTTAGCAGAGGTAGGGGTGGGTTTTACTTTAGTTGGTATCTTGCTATAAATGTGGTTAAATCTCTTATTGAAATTAGATAGAAGCTCACCATTTTCCCTATGTAAGTTCCCAAACTTAGTATGATAGTAGAGCAGATCTTTCTTATCCCCCTAATGCTTTAGGAACACATCATCTAAGGCCTCAATGTCTGTTATAGACCTAGGGGTTAATTCTCTAAACCATTTTCTAGCCTCTCCATCAAGGCCTTGGACAAAAACTCTCATCCACACATCATCTTCACTGATATTTAGGTTATCAACATAGCTATAAAAAAACTCAAGGTGTTCTTCAGCTGTTATTCTTTCTGTACTAGTGAACTTAGGCATGTATTTCAGATATTCTCCTGCAGGCATGGCATTCAAAGGGATAGGCAAGACCAGGGGTCCATACCTAGCAGCTATGATTCTTTCCAGTTTGATAGGTGCTTGTAGGCCTGCCATGACTAGGGTAGATGGAAGAGTACTAGCAGTTTGAAAGGTAGGGAGCTGAGAAATGAATGACAGGGTTGAAGGAAACTGATGGACTATAAGGGAGGTTTTCTTTGGACTGAGATCCAAAGGGGAACTTATTGTATAAGGAGCTTTATGGATCTCTGAGAGTATTTCTTCACTGATAGTGCTAGGCTCTATATTTTCAACATGTGCATGCTGAGCTACAAGCCTTTCTTGTAGTGATACATAAGATTATTTAGGCTTACCTGAGTCTGAAGCTCCTTTCTGAGATATCTTGCTTTGCTTGACAATCTTCTTAGGGTTAGGCACTAGGTTAGCTGGTGATTTCTGAGGATTTCTCCGAGTATGCCTCACAAACTGAGCCAAAACTATGATGTGGAGTCACTGAAAGGTTGGTCCTCTAGTAGAGTCGCCAGATAGATGATTACAACCAAAAATGTGTCTAGACTTTGTCTATCATCAAAGCTAGATCTATTTCATTTTCCTAGGGAAGCTGAGCTTCAATCTCCTCTCCCTGGCAACGGTGCTAATTAATGTTAGGATTCTAAGAAACTCTCCTAGGTTGTAGCTCAGAGATGCCTGGTAACATATAAATTCAACTATTATTGCAGGTTTAATGGAAGGAATGATGGTTTGGTTCAAGCCAGATAACCACTTCTACTTTGTTTCACTCCAGACATGTGTGAACACCCTCAGACTACAAGGCTTTATACAACCAAATCCTCACAGTTTAGATATTGGGAGGATATGGAGAATTTTAACCACACCAGCAGATGCAAAAGACCATGTGATGGTCGGCCGCAACTAGTAAAGAAACCTGTAAATCTAATCTACTAATGCACAGACAGGATGACATCTCTCTTGCATCTGATAGAAAGAAACCTGAGTAACCTATTCAGTGATGCATTTAACCATTTAACACAGAGAAAATATGATAGTTATCTAGTGCTAAACCTCAAAAGATCAAGAACATAGCATATCAGGCACAAGCTTAGAACAGAAGAAAATGGAAAGTGAGCAGTTAACAACAAAAGAAGCTTGTATTAGTTGAAAATGAAGACGAGACACTACAAGTGACAAAATATCTACAGTCTCTAGAAGTTGAACCCTTACATCAAATTCCAACCTTGATTACATCTTGCTTCTGGGTATTTATAGATTTTACATTACAAGGGCACTTAGCCATTTAGGTATGAAGGGGTCATAATTGACCACCAACCACATTTAACTACTTGATGGAGTCTCTGAATGTGTTTGCTTGCTTCAGTGGATGAATCTGATATGTTCAAGTGTTGTGTTGTCCTTTTTGGTTGTTGGAGTGCTTGTACCTGTGGAGTCCATAATTGATAAATTCAGTTACAGGGTCGTGCTTCGTCCTTTTCTCCTTTGGCCATGTTGTCTATTAAATATGGTTGTTGGGGATTGACTGTGATTGGTACTGGCAAGTTGGTCATCTCCTTCTTCGGGCAATAGAATGGTCAAGGATGTGGAATGCATGGGCAAACGGATAGTTGGGATGAGTAGGAAGGATTACCATCGGATCGAGAAAATGAACGAAGGAGGCTAACGGCCAAGGTGAGAGTGGGGTGATTTGAGGCTATCAGATTTGAAGCGGACAGGTTGGACGGTCATCAGGAAATGGAGTCGCATGGGAATTTAATGGGCGAGATGGATAGGTCTAGCGGTAAATGGTATTTATCACATCTTTTTCGGGACCTAACTGGTAAATGCCTGAGGTCGCACAATTCCATTTAGTAATCAACACGTAGTAGTGGATGAGAGAGAAAAACCTCTCTCATCGCATGCTAACATTCGATTAAGTTGCTGGCATGATGAAAGCAAATGCCGTCGGATCTTTATGGAGATGATCGAACGATGAGGAGTCTGACAGCGGGTCGCCTTTTTCAGGTACGACGGGAGCCATTGGATCAGCGGGGCAGAATAATGGCAAGAATTCGACGAGGGGTTTATAAGTGTACGGGGTCATATGGGTGAGGTTTTATGGCGGGATTACACTTTGGCACTTGGGGGCTAAGGCAAAAGAGGGTTAATTTTTCAGGTTTAGGAGAAAAAATAGAGGAATGGAGGTGGCGGAGAGTAAGCAGGGTAGGAAAAAGGAAGAATAACCAATTGTGAGCCCTCTTTTGGACACAGACCAACAGACCATGATTCTATTTGACATTAACAAGTCAACACTACATAGTAGAGCTAACAAGATGCGCAACTGAAGTTTGCTAAGATAGGGGACTGTTGGGATGAGGATACAATTAATAAGTTTTCGGAACTATTGTGCAAATATCAGGACTTGTTTCGCACCAAGTTCTCAAATCTGAAGGGGATGGTAGGGGATTTGGGTGTTATGAAGATTACTTTAAAGCCAAATGCAAAGCCTGTAAGGCATTTCCCCTACTGATTAAATTCCAAGTATAAGGAAAAGGTGTGCAAGGAGTTGGATAAGATGCTAGAAGCTATGATCATTAAAGATGTGGAGGAATTGGACTAGGTAAGTCCCATGGTAGTCTAAGAAAAGAAGCAGCAAGATGAAATTTGGATATGCGTACACCTGAGGAAGTTGAATGATGTGTGCATTCATGACCCATTTCCTATGCCATTTACAGACGAGGTACTGGATAATGTTGGAGGGCAGGAAGCCTACTCGTTCCTTGATCAGTTCTTAGGGTACCATCAAATAAAGATCATGTTGAAGGTTCGAAGTAAGACCACCTTCATGATGGAATGGGATTTTTTTCAATATATGGTAATTCCTTTTGGGTTGAAGAATGCGCCGGCAATCTTTTCAAGAGTGGTAATTGCGGCTTTTAAGGAATTCATCTACAAGTTTTTAGAAGTCTACTTTGATGATTGGACCATGTTTGGGTTGGTCAAGCACCAGGTTTCTAGTTTGTGCCTAATGTTGGATACCTATCAAAGACATCAGATCGCCCTTAACCTGAAAAAGTGCATCTACTGCGTACCTTATGGAATATTTCTAGGTCATGTGGTTTGCAAGTAGGGATTGATGGTAGACCCTACCAAGATAGTTGGCATTGTTAATTTCGAGACCTCGAAGAACGTAAAACAGATGTGTGCAAGGTTGGGTCATACTGGATATCAAAGAAAGTTTATCAAGGTGTATGCACAAATAACTGCGTCAATGGAAATACTATTGAAAAAGGATGCAAAATTATATTGGGAAGAAGATTTCTAGACCAGTTTATACATTTTGAAGGAAAAAATGGTCACTACTCCTATTTTGGTGTTCCCGCATTGGAAAAAGGAGTTTCATGTTCAGTTGGATGCATCATGCATTGCACTAGGTGCGGTGCTGACCCAACCGGGCGAAGGAGACATTGATCATCCTATAGCATTTGCGAATAGGAAATTATCAAAGGTGGAGAAGAACTACTTGACTACAGAGCACAAAGGACTAGCAATTGTGTACACGCTAGAGTAATTTTGGCACTATATGTTAGGTGGACACTTCAAAATGTATACAAACCATTCTGCTCTAAAATACCTGGTCAATAAGCCCATGTTGGGGGGGAAGATTTATAGGTGGTTGTTGCTATTCTAGGAATATGAGTTTGAGGTGATTGTGAAGTCCAGATGCTTGAATGTTGGTCTCGATCACCTGTCTAGGATTGAGACTGGTGATGAGCCTAGAATTCTAGAAGAAGGGTTGCCAGATGCGTATCTCTTTGTTGTTCATGTCACAGACGATCACTTTGCAGATATAATTCAGTTTTTGTATACAAGGACCACCACAAAAGGATATTCGACACAACAGAAGAAGGAATTGGTGGTCTAAGCGACTGACTTCTCTATGATCACTAGACACTTATACAAAATGGGCTCTGATGAGATACTATGTAGATATGTCCCAAAGTATGAACGACCAAGAATTATTGTAGAAGCACATGTAAGAGTAGTGGGAGGACATTATGCAGGCAAAGTGACTGCGCAGAAGATCCTATGTGTAGGGATTTGGTGGCCAACAGTGCATAAAGACTCAAAGATATATTGTAGGGTGTGTGATGCTTGTTAGAGGAAGTGGAGAACATTGTGAAGGGATGATTTTCCATTAAATCTGCAAATAACCTTGCAAGTGTTTGATAAATGGGTGATAGACTTTGTGGGTCCAATTCAACCACCAGGGAAAAAGACCGGGGTGCAATACATTATTATAGCAACTGAATACTTGAAACAGTGGGCAGATGCACTATTATTCAAGGAATATAGTGCAACAGTAAGTTCACATTTGAGTTTATTTTTTCCTAGTTTGGTTTCCCTAAGATTTTAATGAGTGATAGGGGCACACACTTCTTAAATGAGACAATTGCTGCAATGCTTGAGGAATTCCAAGTATATCATCAGAAGCGTATGCCTTATCACCCTCAACCTAATGGTACGGTAGAAGCCTTCAACAAAATCTTGGAAAGCGCCTTGACCAAGGTTTGTGAATTTAATCACAATGACTGGAATGTGCACATACCAGTAGTCCTTTGGGCATATAGGACCACTTGTAAAACGTTGACATGCCAAACCCCTTTTCGACTGGTATATGGGCAGGAGGTTGTAATGCCCATGGAATACATTATGCCAAGTTTGTAGATTGCAGCATTGACAGATATGGTTGATTGTGATACTATGGAGGATCAACTTGCGCGACTGGTAGAACTAGAAGAAGATAGTTTCCTAGCAGGGTTTCAATGAAAGGTGCAAAAGGATCACGAAAAGGCATCGCATGATCACCATATAAAACATTTGACCTTCAAAATTAATGTTTTGGTATTGTTATATGAGAGAAAATTTAAAAAATTCTTTGGGAAATTTCAAATCCATTGGATGGGGCCCTATGTTGTGAAGGAAATTATCGATGGTGGTGCAGTTTAGCTCGTGAAGTTGAACGAGGAATTATTTCTAGGAAAATTCAATGGTAGTCGATTGAAGCAGTACAGGGGTGATCTCAGCCCTATGCAATGACTATATGATGGTGGGATAGTCTTAGTACTCCAGGAAGTTGCAAGGAAGTATGGAACTATAAACTACACTGCCCAAAAGTGGGAAAGACGAAGCAAGAGGGCTGTGTGATGGATGGAAGTAAGGTGAAGAGGGGAGCTATGTTGAAGAAGCTACACCAAAAGGCTAGGTGCCATATGACGTGGCTGACAAATGACCATTGGAAGCACTGTAGATGATTGGATGGCAACATTTTCATTGAAAGGACCGGGGAAGATGCATTTATGTAGCATATCTTTGGAAATTTGTTGCTAAAGAAGTATTAATGATCAAAAAATGGAGGGAACAGTTAGATTCGAATTCAAAATCATCTATAAATATGACCTGCTGGCCCGCATTCACACACTTTCCTTCTTGAGAGTTTGTATTGAGATTTTTCACCTTGCCGTGTGCTAAGTGCAGAATTGTATGTCTGAGCTAGATTCGAAAGAGATCTTTTGACGACCAGGGTTGGTTGACGTACATGACTTCTCTGCGAGTGTTTTCTAGCCAGCATGACTGCAACTCCCCCTGAGACAGAAACAACGTCATCTGTCCCTATAGAATTTCTGACTACGGTACTTAGGTATCCTAGACCTAAGCCTTCTGTATTGCAATATTCTGCGTCCAAGGAAATAGATAAGAAGTAGAAGAAGCCTCAACAGGTCTCGATGAGGTAGTCACCACAGAAAAACCCACCAAGGTCTGCTAGAAGGGGAAGATGGATTGGTCACAATAGGAAATAAAGCAGATGGATTTGGGTGAAGAAGAACTATGTGGAGGCATCAAGGAGATTGATGTTGAGGAGGGTGAGTCGATGACTCAGCTACCAAAGTATATCCCACTACGCAAGGCCATAGCTAAAGTGCCTAAAGATCCAAACAATGTAAAATTCATGCTGACTACACCACTATTGTCGAAGAAGGTGGTGTTTGAGGGCACGTTATTGGCCCGAATACCGAACCTAAAAATGGAGGATTTTTGACTTAGGGGATCATGAGAAATTCCCTCAGTTGGTGCCAACCAAATTCCTATCCAAGGCATATTATGAAGAATTGGAGGTTACGTGGTTGGAGCCGATGGAGAGGGTCACTGGTGTTAGGGCTGCGGGGCTCCTGAACATGCTCTTGGTGCCCCATTTTAGTTGCACCAACATAAAGACCGTCTGTGTATGACAATTTCTCACATTAGTGCACGATGGGTGTCTCTGGATGGGAGAACCCATCCCAATCATGGACATGTTGGTCCTTCAGATCACCTTGCTACCATACCAAGGAGTGGATCTGGTAGAGGCATTTGGGGGAAAAATGTAGGAGAATAAACTCGTGGACTAGATGAAGAGAGAGTTTGGCCTCATCAAGAAATCACCCAGATATTCTATCTGCTCTATCACGGATCCCGCGGTACAGTTTGCAGCGCTGGTATTGGTAGAGAAGATCATGCGTAAATCTTGACGAGCCTTGGTATTCCAATAAGAATGCTGCAACTCCCAAGGCTACCGACTTTAATTATCAACCTGGGGTTCATACAAAATTAAGAGGTATTGGCACTATATGTGTAGCATACAATGTGTCCTTCCTTTGTTGTCATGATGTAATGGAGTGCATGTACTAAAACCAAATCTTAAACTAATTGCAGAAAATGAAATGCTTGAAATTGAAACCTTAACCTATTGCAGGAAATAAACTACAAGGAAAGAAACATATTCTAATTGCATAAAGATCATGAACTAAATGTAAAAGAAACCTAACTTAACCCTATTTATCACATGTGATGATTTAAAATAACTGCACATGGAGTTTAATCTAGGGAGTATTAACTACTATGTGCATGTGTGAATATAAAAGAATTCTTTTTTTATCTTTTTGTTTTATAAATGCAAATGCTAATCTTTCCTTGAACTTTGGCAGGGGAGACAGGTGTGGAGGAAGAGGGGTACAATGATTTTGATGTCTTGGAGGTCAAGTAGTGGCCTAATCCCAGCTTCAATGATGAATTTTCTCAATTAGAGCTAAAAACAAGCTACTACAGGATTTCCTATAGAATGTACTAGGTCTCCTACAGGATCCCCTAGTTCTCCTACGCGATCCCCCGTTTTACTATAGGATGTTACAAATTTACTATATAAAATTATAATTCATCAAATTACCAAGAAAATCAAATCCAAATTGGATGGGAATTTTCTTTTTTTTGACTAGGATGTCTTCAATCCCTATTCCAAGTGGAATCATTTATAAAGACCTCTGTTAACCCATGCTAAAAATAGCATAAAATTACTAGTCAAAAATCTAGAAATTCGAGAACTGGTGAGCGAGTAAATCTATAAAATTCCTAACTTAATCAAGTGGGCAATTTTTGTTATGAATTAGAATGTTTTTTTGATCTAATTCAGGTGGAACCAACTTGATTGAAGCTCATTAGCATGCTCTAAAAAATCACAAAAATTTATTGTTCTTTGCCACAAAGGAGTTCCAAAAATCTAGATTTGGGAATAAGAAAGGTAATCCAAGTAGATCAATGATTAATATGAGCTTCAAAAGCTTTTCCAAGGATTAAATGATGCTTTTTATCCTGAAAAAGAACTTAAATCAACCATTTAACCCAATCCTACAACAAGAGATCATTAATACTAAATGCATAAATAGAAAGAAATAGAAACAAGAGATGCATGTGAATAAGAAGTGAAAAGAAGGAAAGAAAATGATACAAAAGGGCTCTGAGGCTCCTGGAATTTCCAAGCCTAAGATTTAGAAGCTGAACATGACACCAATCTTCATTATTTTCTTCAATAAAATTACATCCCTGCAAGAAAATACAATGGTGCTGCAAAAATATGAGTTCTCTCCACAAGAACACTAATGAAAATATCCCTAGAGGCAAATTTGACTTGGTACTTATAAAAAATGATTATGAATCATTTCTCATGAATGGAGGAAGCTTTTCCCACCAAAATCCCTTGATTAGTGGATTTGGTTCCCAATACTAGGAATCTGCATTAAATGGCAAGGAACACATTCCTAAATTTTCTCAATCATTGGAGTTCCATAATATGTGTCACAATTCCATAATATATTGTTGATTTATTATTTAATATTGATCCTCCTATAGTAAGGAGAACGTCCCTAAATTATCTCCTCCTCCAAATCTTCATAATCTGCCCAATATTCTCATAATATTCCACTAAAATAAATAATATTAGGCACAAATATGCAATTATTCATAAATGTTCCTAATGAATATATTAATGTTAAAAATACATTATCTAATGCAAAAAGATAGGTTTAATGTGATGAAGGATGGTCATAGGCCTTAATTTATGTTTAATTTAGAGGCATGGGCCTTAATTTATGCCTAATTTAGAGACCCATCATACCCGCCTATTGAAAGTGTTGCTCATCCTCTCGGCAACTTAGTAACCTCATTGTGCTTCATTCATGGCCCTGGTGGGTTCTCTCTTGTGCATTAAGAATCTTCGTTGTAAGTTCTACAAGGACAAGCCCAAAAACATTTTTGTGCAAAGAAAAACCATTGTTTCTTGAGACCATTAGCTGGCCTTCTTCCCCTTATTCAAGATGGGTTCTTGAATATGTTATCGCTCTATGATTTTTAAGATTGGCAAGACAAAATCATAGAGGACACATCAAACCACTTAGGAGTCTAGGATCTTGCCCTCCTAGACTCAGAGAGGGCTCTTTGTGTATATTTTCAGGTTTATCTTTATTTGCAATGTTTTAATGTATTAGGCTAGATATAATGGTAGAAGGGTTTTATTTCTTGATTGCTTGATTGTTTGATTGTTTGGTTGGGGAAAGCTAGACTTAGATCTTTTCAATTGGGCTATGGAGTCAAAGGCTGGGTGGTAACATCAACTTTTCCAGAGCATTTGCAAGGAAAACTAACTATCTTTACTGGATCTAAAAGCAAAATGGAAAATTAGACGAGAGAACAATGAAATTAGTAATGATTAAAAAAATTTAAGTATTTCTTAATCATGCATCAGAGGAAACATTTAGATTGTAAACACAGATAGAAGTAAGGTGCTCTAACATCATATCTTAATATAGAATTTGTCATACAATAAGATTTAATGATGCATAATGAATAAAACAGGAATATATTTGACAGAGAAAAAAGACATCACCAGGTTAAAAACAACTCAAGTATCTTGCAAATGGTCTTTTATTATTGATGCTCCAGCTCAAAAATTACAGTGTTGCAAAAGAAATATTGTTCAATAACTTGAGTCCAACCCCTAATACTTCCAATGCATGAAGTATTTAAGAAAAACCTACAATGATTGCCTTGTACACTTGGAAATTTGTTATTAATTACAATGAAAGAAAATTTGACTAGTGTAACCACAAAGTGGCCACGATGAGATAACTTAGACATCTGGTCCCCTTTTTTTGGGATGTTGTTACTAAGTAATTAATTTTTGTTATAGTGGCTCTGCTAACTTGGCTGGGTGTTGACTTAGCTCTGCATTGTTTCTTCAATCATCCTTGTTTTGTTCCTCTTGGTAATTGCACAAGTCACTCCATGCTTCTTCATATGGAATCTTGACCTTGATTAAGTTGCTGTATATTTCATCAGCTTTAGTGTACTGCGAAAAAGTGGGTTTGACTGTAAAAATGTGCTTCAATTCATGCTTGATATAGATTGGATTATTGATAGCTTCCAAAAATGTTTTTCCTATTATGTTGCCTTTTCTTTCTCTTATACCAACTTCTCCATTTCTGCTTCCATTTGTTTCATTGGGAGAGACTGCTCCATTATTAATTTCATCATTTCAGCTTTCTGACTCTGTGTTTCCTCTATCTCTTTGGTCAAGGGATCATGTGTTGCAGGAATTTTGAGTTGCTTCTTCAAAGCTACTATATCCATCTCATTTTTCTTAATTATTTCTTCTACTGCTTTTACATATGAGGGATCATATCCAATTCTCACTACTAAGTCTTCCAAAAACTTAATTTTGTTGTCCTTTGATTGGGATGAAATATTTTCCGTATTTAGCTAAGATTGGGTATTTGACAAGGTCACCTGTATTTTAAAAAAATTCATGGATGTACTGGTTAGAGTAGAAGAGATCATTTCACTTGTTTTCTTGTGCATTTCCAGCTGATCAATGTGATGAACGTTCTTGGCATAAAACTTAAAAGAGGTATGTTTGTAATTAGCTGGAGTTTTAGGCTCTGTTATCTATGCTTCCAAAAATGCCATATGCATTTTTCCTTTTTCTAAATCAAACACTGAGGGGAGTCTGCCTTGAGAAGTTTCACTTTTATTCCATAATTGAGCATAAGTACTCTTTTTCAATATCTCATTTCTGATCTTAATTTTCCTGAAAGTGTCAAAGATGGTCTCCTCCTTTTCTCCAGTTACATTGGTAGATGTGGAAACTTGAAGATACTGATGTGTTTCTAAGATTGGAGTGGCAGGAACAGATTGACCTCCAGTTTGGGATGAATTAAGAATATCACTGAGATTAATGATTGTTTGCTACAGTGATTCCTTGCCTATGTCCATGTGCTTCTTGGCTTTTTTTCTAAATTTCAATTTGAATTCTTTAATAGAAGTATCAGTCCTTAGTGATTGATATTCTCTTGGCCTTTTCCCAGTTGTTTCTTTTTCTCACTCCTTTCCCTTGTCTTATGTTTCCTCCGTATCATGTTTTTCCTATTGCCTAGGAGTCTGTGCACTTGAAGAAGAAATTACTTGTTCCTCAGCCTCTTGTTGTGTGTTAGGCATCCATTCAAGCTGGTTCATAAATTTATCTATTTCAGGCCTTTGAGTGTAAATTTAGGGTGTTTATTTGTTCTCTACCCTTTTCTTGGAGATGATGCCCCATGGGTCATAAGACCATGTAAAACTGTGAGTGAACTTCATTTCCTTCAATTTCTTGTCTGCCTCTTCACCTGCTGCCCTATTGTTGTAAATGAAAGGACCAATCTAGAATATGATCCTAAATTGTGACTTTTTCTTTGTTGCTACAAAATGTATTTCGTCTGCATTGATCATCTGCCTAATATATTCAAGTGCAAAGATCCTCATGGGGAGGAACTTTGGCAGCTTGTAAGGAGCCAACTCACATCCATATACTCTTAATTTTATGTAATTTTGATACAAGTACCAATCTCATGTTCTTGCTTGGTCTGTTAACTACATAATCCTTTTAATTTCTTCATTGATTCTGGGATCTGCAGTTCCATTGAGGCTCATAGCTGGATGAACAAACATTTCTATAAATTTCTTGTAGGTGAAGTTCTTTTGATCCTTCATCACTAAGGTGTTCCAAAAAATAACAGATTGGGGTTCACCTTCTTCATTTAACTTGGTCATTGTAAACTGAAATCTGTTTGCCTGAAAATAAACAAAAATATATACAAGTATTAAAGAGTACTAAAAAACTTCCTCTGTGAGGAAATTTACAAATTTCTCATGGATGGCATCTTCCGGGAACTAATTGAAATTGAATAGGACAGAGGGCTTTGAGTCTGTTGATAAGATGGACAGGAAACCTATAATAGCCTCATCAAGCCACTGATCTGAATAATATCCCAGCAAATATGAAAGTACAGTGACTATATGCCTGGTTCTATCTAGGAAAGCAGAGGATGAATAAGGAGGATTCTTGCTACGTAGGGGGTGTTGTCTAGTCATGAAGAGTTCTAAGGTTTTAGCTCTTTTGGTGAAGTCTAGCCTCTATACATTTCACTGAGGATCTCATGGGAAAAGGGAGTAGTTCCTTCAAATATAGGAGCCTACATCATTTGCATTATAGATTTTGCATCAATGGTAAACAACATGTCTCCTGTTTGGGCTATCACTGCCCTTTGTTGTGGATTATAGAATGAGAGGCATTTTCTGATTATTTCTAGGTAGCTATGGGTTTTTGGAAAGATATAGAAGCGAAAATTGGTGTCCCAAAGCCCTATGTCATCTACTTCATCAAAAAAATTATCCTCCCACCAGTAGTAATGTCAAATAGATCAAATTCTCAGAGTGTCCCATGTATTTTAAAATCTGTGTTTGCCAGTGGAATGTGGTCCAAGTCCACTAGTGGGTGCACCATTGGATTGAACACTTGTAGTTCTTTCCTCTTGGTGGCATGGTTGTCTTCTGCAAATTTTAAACCTGAATTGTGTTGAATTTGCAGTTGAACTGAAACAGAAAGGGATGAGAAGAAACAAGAACTCATGGAGGGAAAAGGAAATGGAATGAACATGAAGTGGGATTTAAGAAGGGGAATATTTGATCAAAGAAAAAAATGGAGCCTTCTGCAACTGTGTTGGTTTTTCAGTGTGCTTGCTGCTTTATCTATGTATGCCTGAATGAATCTTGACTTACACCTATAAGTAGAGAGAGCACGTTAAAATTTGTAAATGGGTGGGAAATGGTGCCTTTGTAGCTTTGGGAGAATTTCCATTGAATTGGCTTGAAATGGCATGAGTCTGTTGGCTAACGATTTAGCCAATTGAATGCACAATGGCATAACGCGGGAATGGAGGTGATAGGAAGATGGGACAGAGTGGCATCGTGGTTTGATGGGCTTGGTGAACAGTCATAATAGAAGAAGGTGGTTTGATGAAATGTGAAAACCACTTTTCGGGGGGGCTTGGAGTGGTAAGTGGAATGACTGGGGGGGGTGTGTGAGAAATCCTGAGAGTGTGACACGTAAGTGGTCTGAAACCACTGATTTCGGACCCCCTAGCATTAACCTTCGGAGGGTGGGGGGGGGGAATCATATGGGTTGTTGGATCATACGACGGGTGCAACAATTAGATGAGAGATGAGGGGTGAGTAATATTTGATGTGATGGGTAGGTGAGTGGTGGGGTAAGAAAATTAATAGGGGAGTGGAGTATAAGAGTGTTATTGGGAAATCTAGTGTCTATGCAGAGCTGCCAGTCCCACTAAGACTGGTAGCTATCTTAGAAACAAATAGATTAAAGTTACTTTCGCTTTCCTTTACGAGAAGTAGATAGGAGAGGAGAAAAGAATACCAACCTCGATCTTTCGCTTGGTTCTCTGCTTGTTCCTTCTCCCCTTTGACAGATCTTTGCTACTTCTTCCTTGACCACTCCACTTCAAAGAGTACCTGTAAATTCAAAGCAGCATAATACCTTCAAAGTGTGGATATTTACAATCGTAAACAATATAGGACCAGATATATATTGACCACACAAATGCATATATCATCAAACATACAAGAATGTGGAGGAAAAGTTGAGTAGATTTATTGATATAAAGATTAGAAGAGAGGATTACAACCCATTGATCTGACCCAGCATCATCCTCCCAGCATGAAAGCCCTCCTTCACCTCATGAAAATCTTAGATCACCCAACACTATGATATTCCACCAGGAAACCAACAGCACTTCCTTACAAGATA
>APFE031404273.1:65398-124382 GCA_000404065.3 Pinus taeda | reverse complement strand
GTTTGAGGAGTGGTAATTCCCGCCAATGCATTACAAGATATGGTCGGATTCATTGTTCTTCATCTAGGCTTTGTTCCTGGAGTATATCCTCTTCTTTTGACATTTCTTGCTCCTTTTCTTCTTCCTCTTCACAATCTATGTAGAATAATTTCTTCTCAGCACACTTATGACCTTTAGTGTATTTGCTATCACAACTGTAACAAAGCCCTTTTGCTCTTTTTTCTTCCAATTATTGTGGTTTCAACCTTATAGGTTGTGGAAGACTAGTGATAACACCACTTCCATCTTTATGGATGTGAGTGGTATTCTTCCTGGTTGCCATAATTTTGCTTTCCATTTTTCTTGCTAACCTGAATGCCTTCTCTAATGAATCAGGTTCCCAAAGGTGAACATCATGTTGGATATTATCCTTTAAGGACCCTATGAACACATCAATCCTATTCTCCTCTAGAATATCGTTTACCCTTATGTTTAATTTTTGGAACTCCTCAATGTGCTCCATTATTGAACCCTTTTGTTTGAGACTTATCAATTGGCTAAAAAAAGTGTTGCTTTTTGTATCCTCATAATGTGCTATCAATTCTTCCGTAAAAATTGCCCAAGTGATAAATTGTTTACGAGAGCAAAGCCATTGATACCATACAAACTGATTTGGTTCCAAATATAAAGTTGCCATACGTACCTTTTGTGTGTTTTGCACATTATTGAGATCTAAAAATTGCTCCATCTGTAATATCCATGTTGCGGGATCCTTGCCATCAAACTTCCTCATATCGGTTTTTGGAATATGGTGGGTCTCCGATCCAACATTAGAGTCTATGATATCATTATTAACATTTTTTTTTGTTCGCATCATGAGTTTCCTTTACTACCTTTTCACCATTAGTAAGTATTTCTTGTAGAAAATTTGTGAAATCTGTCTTCAAATCTGCCATGCCTACCTTCAAATTTGTGTTCAAATCTATCTTCAATTCTTCCATGTCTGTCTTCAAATCTATCTTCCAATCATCCATATTAGCTTCCACGCCCTTCATCTTAGATTCCATGCCATTTATCTTAGTTTCTATTAGCTTTTGTGAGCGTGACATTTGTTGCACTTGTTCTTGTAATTTTGATATATCATGTAGCATTTCTTCCTCTTCTTCATGAGTTATGCTAGAGCTTTCACTTTCCTTGTACTAGGTGTTTGCATTTTCTTTCCTTGGGGCATCAGTTACCGATACTAATGCTCTACTATGCCCTTTGAATCCTTCAAAATAATTTTTCAAACCAAGCTTAAGCAAAAATTTAAAAAATCTACACACCTTTTTTCACTTTGTAGGAGCTCAATATTGCCTCTGATGTATTTCTGTAATTTCGCATCATCTAGTTCTAAACTTGTGACCTACGGTAGCCCTCTATGTCTTCTTTCCAATTCCACCAGTCTGACCCCAATTGGATTCTCCAATGAAGAGTTATGCCAAATCTCCCACAGTGACCTGATTATAGACTAATTCAGTAGACGAACTTGTACGACGTGCCATGTATCCCTGTTTAGACCTTTTGCTCAGAGAAATATATGGAAGAAACTACAGTCTATCCTCTTTCTGTGACTTCTTATAAAATTTCAATCTAATTCTCAGAGAGAAAGTATGACGATTTTACCCAGGTCACCTATTTGGAATGTAATTCAGGAGTCT
The DNA here is from genome assembly GCA_000404065.3 of Pinus taeda. NCBI lineage: Eukaryota > Viridiplantae > Streptophyta > Pinopsida > Pinales > Pinaceae > Pinus > Pinus taeda. Next base: position 122,703 of record APFE031404273.1, on the reverse strand, counting down.
ACAAAAAGGCCAACTTTCTCAGATCGTATCTCTACAAATATAGCGCAAAAAGATCTGAAATTTGGACCCGAGATTCAACGCGATTTCTTCTCAAATGGGTTTTTTTTAAGCTTTTGAAACTTCACAAAACAAACGTTATAGCAAAAATTCCACGATGACCTGTTTGGAGTAGCGAAACCCTAGAATCCAAAGCTTTGATACCAAATGTTATGAAACCAACTCAAGAAAAAGATAGAAAAGATAGATCAACGCTTTAAAATTCAGCCTCTTCGAGGGGGCAACCACCTTTACATTACATAAATGAACAATTCTTGGATGATTCAAATGAAAAAACCTCCTTTCTATATATAGGAGTCTAAGGACTCACAATATAACCCAACCGACCTAACAACACTAATATAAAGCCACAAAAATAACAATAGAGGGATTCTATGGGGCACAGTAATAACAATATGGGTACAATAGGGGCACAACAATATTAATAAGGGATACAACTACAATAGTAATGGGGTAATCACTAGTATTATAGGGACCCAACAGATTTACACACAATTAGGCACACTCTATGATAAAATTCTTGATGCACCTAGACCAACATTCACAGTTCCACCACCTCCAAAATCTAGTAGGGACTCTCATGCTAGCGACAGCATGATCGGTTCCTCAAGCACACAAATGGAAAGAGCACCATCTGGACAAAATCTTGCCATTTCTAATCAAAATGCAAATCAAACTGAAAACACTCTTGCCTCGGAGATTAATGTTGTGTCATCTGATTAAGGCAAAAATCCAAAGAAACCAGGAGGTAAGAAAAAGGGGAAGAATAACAAGAAAAAACAGGAGAATCCCACTCCTGAAAAATCATCTGAATCCCATTCTGTGGCTAGGAAACCTCGTTATCCATGTATGATATGTAATGACGAGCATTTTACACGAGATTGTCCACATTGATCTGAGGTCTCTAAACTTCTAAAGGCTTCGAATACCTTAGCACAGATCTATTTTCGAACCTAGAAACACATTTGGTTGCCACTGATAATGCTTCCACATCCCAAGTACTAATGTTGTCTATCAAAAATACCCAAAATGATGTCTTAGTGTCAACAAGGAATAAAGATTATGGAAATCTTTCATTGTCGAATAACTAGGCTACTGATCAACCTAGTACATCGACCACAACTTCACCTAAATTTCTTCCACCAGTTATACCTGAATTAACAATAAAGCCACCAAAGGGAGTTGTACACAAATCGACATTTAATCCTCATGCTTGAGCAGATCAAAACTATAACATAGTCGAAGATCTGGCTCAATCACCTTTCGCTATTTTGAGACTTGAGGTGTTGCAAAACTGTCCCTCCCAAAAATATGCTTTATTGTCAGCAATAGGTGGAATAGATCCTACGGATTCTAATCTTGTGTTTTTTAACCATACGGGATACACACCATAGTTACCAGCGCAACTAAACTTCCTAATCCAAGTAAAAGCTCTCAATAAAAATGTTCACAGAACTATTATTGATGAGGGGGCATCTACTTGCATTATGTCTATGAGCTGTTGGAAAACTCTCAGTTCACTACCCTTGTCATGATCACCAACAAAATTAAAAGCTTTTGATTGAAGAACATACACTCCGTATGGGATTTTGAGTAACTTGCAAATTCAACTAGGGGGCGAAACAGTAAATGTTGAAGTCGAGGTCATTGATGGACTCCTTGATTACAACATTTTGTTGGGAAGACCATGGGTATATGCTATGGTTGTTGTTGTTTCCACATATTTTTGAACGATTGCATTTCCCTCCAAAGGTGGAATCACGATCATCGATCAACTAGCCTTCTTTGCTAATAGTTCACAAGCTACAAGAAGCATTCCTTTTATACATGGAAATTTACAATCACTTCAAAATGTTGGAGTAGGTCTCCTAAAAGATCCTTCTTTGATGGGTACTTTTACCCTTCCGTTACTATTTGGTTTCGCGGAAGTAGTGCAAGTGGAAACCTGCAACATGATTTCTTCTACACATTCTGATTTTACAAAGAATTCCAACTTTTTTGAAAGTGATGATTATCGCGATGTGATGCCACCAAGCCCTATCGAATTATTATAGCAATCAATCTATTGGGCTTGTGTAGCAAACCCTAATCTACAATCAACAATTGTATGAGTGATAGGTCTTTAGAATATGGCACCTCTTCGGATCCTTTTTCACGTATACATTCTACGGATGAAGGAATCATCCAATCAATGATGATAGGAGAGATGTTGTGGGAAGATTATCATCATAATTCCCACCTTCAAGATGACAATGAAGATTATTCAAATGAATTCAATCACCCATCAGTTGTTGATTTCTTGTTGAATTTTGTAAATACTGTAGATTTTGAGTGTAATCTATCTAACATAGAAGAAACAATTTCTATAAACATTTCAACCAAGCTCAACATTGTAGAAAATATTCATGTCAGCAAATCTTGTTCTCCACTGGAACTAGATAATTACTGTGCTCTTTTCCATGAATTTCGAGATGTCTTTGCATGGTCTTATGAGGAAATGTCGAGTATTGACTCAAGAATTGTTGAACATGAGATTAAAATGTATCCTGATGTTAAACCAGTACAACAATGGCTTCAACCTGTTCATCCTAAGAAAGTCACTGCCATTAAAGCAGAGGCTGAAAAACTTTTGCATGCTGGATTTATTTTCCCTGTACCTCTCACTGATTTGGTATCTAATATTGTTCTAGTGATGAAAAAACAAGGGACAATTTGAGTGTGCGTTGATTATAAGGATGTAAACCAAGCATGTTCAAAGGACAACTATCCTACACCTTTTATCGACCAGATTATTGATGAATGTGCCGGATGCGAAATCTTTTCATTCATGGATGGATTTTCTGGCTACAATCAAATCAATATACACCCACAAGACGAATCAAAAACTTCATTTATATGTCCATGGGGCACATTCGCATATCGAAAACTACCTTTCGGTTTGAAGAATGCAAGGGATACATTTTAGAGGGTGATGAATTATGCCTTCCATGACATCAAACACATTGTTCAACCATGCCTGCTCATACGCGAAAATGGATTGATCACTCGCAACATTTGAGAGCAATATTTTTACGTTGTCGACACTACAAAATAAGACTCAATCCACACAAGTGTGTGTTTTGTGTTGGCTCTGGTCGTCTGCTTAGATTTGTAGTTTCGAAAGATGGAATTCGACTCAATCCCATAAAGGTTCATGCAATTCTTGACATGCCTCCACCTTCAAATTTGTTACAGATTCAGAGACTTCAAGAGAAGGCAAACTTTCTGAGGAGGTTCATTCCAAATTACGTTGAATTAGCTAAAGATTATACATGTCTATTGAAGAAAGGGGTACCTTTCCATTGGGACCAAGTCGTGCAAGCTTCTTTTGATGATCTCAAAGATTCCTTGATTAAAGCATCATTAATGTATGCCCCAAACTATCAAAAAGACTTTTACCTGTATCTCACTGCTGCAGATACAACCATTGGTATGGTTTTAGTGCAAGAAGACAGTGGAATTGAACATCCTATATATTATTTGAGTCGCAATCTTAATGATACAGAAAGTAAATATTCATATGTTGAAAATTTAGCCTTAGCAGCCATTCAAGGTGTGCAGAGATTTCGACATTACATCCTCCTTCGAAAAATTACCATTATATCAGATTGCAACCCTATGACATACATCTTGTCATGCCAATTGCTGGGAGGCAAATATTTTAAATGGATATTTATATTGTAGGAGATTGATTTGAAGTTCATTAAATTCAAATCAAAGAAATCTCTCGTCTTTGCTGAGCTACTTTGTGACCTTCCCTCGTCCAAAAATGATTTAACATCAGAAGCATCAATCTTGGATAAGTCTCTGTTTCTGATTTCGTTAAGTGATCCATGGTATGGGTATATACTGGTGTATCTCAAAACCAAAGCTTTTAGGCCTAATGCCTCTCACTCTAAATAGCAACCTACTCGATACCAAGCCAAAGATTATCTGATCGTTAGTGATACACTTTATCGTCGTGGTGTTGATACAATATTACATAGGTGCCTTACTCATGAGGAGGCTGAAAAAGCTTTGAATGAATGGCATTCAGGTGCTTGTGGGGGGCATCTATCTGGTTACACAACTTCACAAAAAATCGTACAAACATGTTACTTATAACCATCTATATTTAAATATTGAATACCTGTTGTCAGAAGGTGCCATGCCTGTCAGATTTTTTATCGTAAAACCAAATTACCACCTACACCACTGCATCCAATCTTTGTTGTTGGCTTGTTCGCAAAATGGGACATTGATTTTATGACATGTAACCCCACCTCGGCCAGGGGGCATGGGTATATTATAGTCGCTGTTAACTATTTTACCAAATAGGTTGAGGCGATGCCTACATTGAACAACAGTGGCGAAACGACTGCTCTCTTTTTTGTCCTCACTTGACAGATGATGACCAACAGTTTTTAGCAACGAGTTGGCATTTCATTGTGCTTAGCCTCGGGTACATATGTATCCCTTTTATCTGCCTTTGGGCTTTATCAAGGTCTTGTTCTTGTTGTTGCTTGTTCTTTCTCTTTGTGTATCGTATGCTTTTGGGCTTCCTCGAAGACATAGAAAGAAATCCAATGTCACTCAGTGTTGTGGGTCTGATCCATCCGTAAACATAAATCCAGTATCAATTTTAACCATGTGGTTTCCATGTTTGGTGTGCCATAAGCTATAGTTACAGATCATGGGTCGCATTTTCACAATCACATGATGATCGAGTTAACTACCAAATTAGGACTCTCTCATGATAGTTCTACTCCATATTATCCACAAGCTAATGGACAAGTTGAGGCAATCAACAAAATCCTTAAGTGCATGTTGCAAAGAATGATTGGAGTACATAAATGGAATTGGCATTTAATCATGTACTCAGATCTGTGGGCATATTGGACCTCGATGAGAAATGCAACCGGATTTATGCCCTTTCAGTTTGTGTATGGTTTGGAAGCAATCTTACCGATTCAATGTGAAATCTCATCCCTCAAACTCACAATTGACCTTCTACCCAATACTTCTGAAGAAGAAGCATGTTTCTTGGAATTAATCCATCTGGATGAAACCCATCGTGATGCCACATTGGCTAATGAAGCACATAAGAAACACATGAAGGCACAATATGACAAAAATGTTAAGCCTCGTGTCTTCTTAGAAGGTGACCTGGGCTTGCTTTACGATCAGGATTCAGACAAATTAGGAGCAAGGAAGTTTGAACCATTATGGATGGGCCCTTATATTGTTAAACGTATGTTGAGAAAATAAGCCTACGAGTTAGTCGATTATGATGGGATTCCATTGTCGCAGCCCCGGAACGAGTTCTATCTTAAACGTTACTATGCTTGATTAAGTGTAGTAAAACTCACTGTACATATGCTTTCATTGCATTTGTGTGCATTAGTTTTTCTTTTAGAGTTTCTATTTGGTTAGGCAATCCACTTCACATTTGTTGCAGATGTCGAACTTTTCGGAACCATTTGTTGGGTATGCCGATGGAGCTAGCCATAGTACGCATAATTTGTCTTCTGCAGCATGGACCATCTTTGCTCCAAGCGGCGAGTTAGTGAGTTTTAGAGGGATATGTATTGGTCGATTGACAAACAATATTGTTGAGTATAGCGCGTTGATTGAACTCCTCTATGATGCCATTTCACATGGCATACGCCGAATCATTATTAGGCTAGATTCACAACTTGTCGTTCTACAACTTACTGGCGTCTATTCCATCTGAAACCCAGTTATTCATCGCATGTTCCTTAGAGTTCGAATTTTGGAAAGACATTTTGAATTCATTCAATATCAACATATTTCCAGAAATTTAAACACATTGACTGAATCTCTAGCAAACTATGTGTTAAATAGACATTTGCAACATATCTAAAGAAAGCATCTTTCAAATCACATCATCATTTGCATAGGATTTCATCACTTAACCATAATAAAACTCTGAAAGTCAAATAGATAGTTGTATATAAGTTTTTACAAATATTTTGTGTCGAAGACAAAATTGGTCATCTGACCCAGAAACTCAAAGATGAATGCAAAAAACATCCTAGACTAGTTATGCTGATGATAATAGGTCACCGCTTGTGCTATCATACGTAGGCACCTCGTTCAACGACTCGGCACACCAGTGGTATGGCACTGCAGTCTCATGGGTAACTCATCAATCCGGACATCCGTAATACTGAGGGTTAAGCCCTCTACATGATCTTGCAACTGAGCCAAGGTCTTTATTATGTCCAAATCTCTAAGAACTAACTTCCTGACAGCTCTCTCCATTGGAGCATCTGCTTCCCATGGGCATGCCGAAAGTCGAACTGGTCCAATATTTGCATACATATATGATTTTATTTAGTCTTGGTAACAATCAAAAAACACACAAAAAAAGTGAAAACTCAAAAGAAAATTGTGGTCAAATCAATTTACCAATAATTCTCCACTGCGCCCCAACTAGCAAAGCTAAATCTGGATCGCCACGGAAGTCCATCCCAGCATATGGATATTCCGCGAAGGCCATCTCCTGACAATCGAACCACTTGAAGAAAGCGGAGGAAAATGAGATCAGTGACTAGCCAGCATGCCTAGCCATAAGGTGTACCCATCGCTACATCTATGTTTCTCTAGGTCCAGGCACTCCCAGAGAAATGTTCTATGGTTGCATGAGTGGGATTCTTTCCAAAGCGAAGGAAATCAAAATAGACCCATAACCAAAATTTTTGGTCTTACCAACCTTCACTTTGGCCAGCTGATCTTTCATAAGTGGAAGAATCACCTCACACCAGTTGAATACCTTTGGCTGCAGGCATTCCAAGGCATACTACATATAAGATCTGTTTTCTAAATGTAAAGCGCCACTGCCAGCTAATCTAACAAGGGTAAAGAGGATAGTTCTCAAAGGTCAATCAATAACATCTCGGATATGAATCTTTCCATCTCTACTGGGTTGAGATCCTTCCCGACAGAACTGACGCATATAATCTCTCACTGATTCACCTCCCCTGGTGAGTCCTAATAGTGAAAGAGAGGCCCCCCGCCTCGATAAACCCATCAGAAAATAAACATCCTCGATGGTAAAAGGGATAGATTTACCCCTGATATGAAAAACATGGTCAGTAGGATCCCAAGCATGAACAAGATATTGCAGTAGCTCCATTTGTTGACGGATGTTGGATAAGCGGAAGAACTTTAGAAACCCACAGTTCTTTAAGGCATCAACTGTGCCCTAGTCATTTAAAGCAATCATGTCTTGTTCCTCATGTTTTCGTTCTTCCCATGTAACGACCATTTTGATCCAATGAATATCTGAAACACAATCATTAGATAAGTTAGGATCCAACTTGGGAAAAAATCAGTTAAAAATTCAAGGAAAAAAACTATTTAAATTTAGTTTTCTACGCTCATCACACTTGCTCTTTGGAGACATTGTTATGCATAGCAAGTTGCTTATTAGGAGCCTGAAATGTGTCGCATTTTCTAATAGGGACAAGGTGCGATGGATAAAAATTGCAAAGTTAAACCCTAGAGGCCTGGAAAACTAAGAAATTTTGCCCAAAACTGAAAAAGAATGGAATAGAATTGAAGAGCATGAGGATAGCTCCTACCTGGTCCTGACGGTACGAGAAATGATCCATGGAATCTTTCACAATCAACTGGTGAAGTTTGGGGGAAAAACCGCTTCAGAGCTCCAAAATCCAACGTTAGAAATGATATGGTGAAAATGAATTGTCAAAACTTGTTTTTATATTAACTTTTACATGTAAATCAAGTAGATGTTGGTTTTATTCATTTTTCATCCATGAGCATGTATTTTTAATCATCTTTGGTGGAGTTTTGAGTAGGATGAATGACTGAAAACAAAATCTGATGTGCTAATGGAAAATTGAGCATCTTTGATCACCTCGCAAAATTTTCGTTCTCTTTTCAAGCTTTGATATAAAAATGAAAAGAAAACCATAGAGTCCTCTTTAAACTCTTTTTAGACTCTTTAATCAAGAAGAGATAGTCGAGTTCTTGTCTTTTCCAGCTCGTTAAAGTATTGGAAATGACATCTCTCTTGTATTATTTTATCCTTTTTCGGACCTTAGGGATTATTTTACGAAAAATGGCTTATGGAGTTTTATTTTCATCCCTTTTTCAAACTCTCTAAACATGAAAAGTATCGAGTTATCTTTGTCGTTAAACTCGTTAAAATAATAGCGACAAACTTGTCCATCTAGACAAGACCGAGTTTCACCATCGCTAGACTCGTTAAAACATCAAATAGTGATGGGTTTGCCTGAAGGGTGAATTATAGAATAAGCATATTTTATCTTCCTTAAGCTTGATAAAAAATAGAGAGGTACTCGTCAGCAATGACTGGGGAAAATGGGAAAAATATTGAAAACTTATGGTAGCAAGTCGCTCTCGAACATGACATTTTCACTTCATCACCGTGATTAAGCTGGGTTGGGACATTCCGTTTGATGGTTATCATACCATCCATCACTTTTGTTTTGGGTCAAGGCTACCAATTCATCTCAGTGTCGCTGATATGTTCAAGAGAAGTCATCCAGTTAAAGTTTCATCCATTGCAACACTACAAACCTTCATTTTCATGACCGACATTCCTGAACCTTGTGTCGTCAGTTCGTTTTCATCTCCAAAAATCATTTACTTCATTTCGTGTCGTAGATGTGGGATATATCAATGCCCTACTACGATGAGTCACTTCTTGTCGACATCAGCTCATCATCCAACAAGTTGACATAGAAACACCCTTTCAGTGCTTTGAAGCTTGCATTCATCAACGACAAGTTTCTCACTTCCGGCGATAGGTTGACATCAATGGCCTCCGATAGAAAGATTTTGCATAGTGTTTGACATCGAATCATTCATTCAAACCTTGCGAGACGTACTACATTACCTTGAGGATCATCATCATTATCAGTGATCCCTCTTGCATCTGTTAACAGCTTACATCATTGGCCGGTAATCAGATGATGTCTCTTCATGTTCGACCTTAGAACATCTATTCACATGGTTAGACTTGTACATTGAGTGAAGAAAGAATGAGTTTGAAGACCCCAGATCTAGTTCCATCCATGTGGGTTGTGATATATTCAAGAGTACCAAATCAAATGTACAAAGGCTTTACACAGATGGCCATCCTAATCATGGATCACAAATCTATATCTGTAGAATCACAAGTCTATATCTATAGACGACTATCTGATCTATGTACATGTAATGAAAGTTTATAAGTTGAGCATGGGAATGACTCCCTCAGCTAGTTCATAAGAAAATCATATTATCATGATGTATTGTATTGTAATTGATTCAGGTGACCTTCCGATTTGAAACTTCTGATCCTCATGATAAAGCATTTCACCCGACATAGATATTTACGATCTCATGCTTTAGGGGGAAACTATTATAGACATAATTGGGCACATCAACCCCAACTCACATGTCAATAATATTAGGGTTTATCAACCCTTAATATAGTTTTTTATGCCCTAAAGAAACTAATTCCTCTGAATGCTTCATTCCCTAAAAGTTCCATTACAAAATTCATACAAAAAGTGCCTTAAAGAGATCATTGCAGGAAACCCTGTGTTAGGGTGTTATGCATAGTGGGTGCCACACTGTCTGAGTGTTATGCATCTAGGCCCTCCTTAAGGTGTGATGGTCAAGCTTAGACAAAATTACGAGAGAGTTTGAAGAATCAGTTACTCATTTAAACCTCTAGAATCTTCTCCTGTGCCACCTGCCCCTCTGAGTTTTCCCAAGGATGACCAAAGGAATTAGGAAACATCTATCTCCTATTCCCCTCTTTCATGGAACCAATTCCTATAAATAGAAAGGCATTCATCATCATCATTGATGACTCAACCTCCTTCACTCATCTATAAATGGATCCCTCATCCAAGAGATCTAGGGGCTGAATATTTCTAAGTGATAAGGAAGTGCTGATGGTTTTAGTATTAAGGCAAGGTATTGTTGTAATGTCAGAATTTCTAGTTGTTCATGAGGTGAAGAAGGTTTGAAGCTTGGAGGATGGTGCTGGATCAAACTTATGGGTTGTAATCCTTCTTTCTATTAATAAAGATTTTCAATATTTTACCCCTATGATTATGTAATCTTTCAATGCAGTCATATGTTTATCATACTTTTGATTCTATGATGTTTATGAATTATGGATCATTATGCTTTGACGGGTCTATGTTTTTGTAGATGTGAAGGTACTCTCCAAGCGTGTTAAGTACGGGGAGAAGTAATGAGAATGGCCAAAGGAAAGAGAGATCAAGCGAGGAATCAAGCAGAAGTTACAGGTTGGCTCTTTATAATCTTTCCCTTATCTGTCATTCATAGGAAAAATAGTGAATTGCTTTAACTGTTGTTTCTAGGTTAGCTACTAAACCTAGAGGGTTAGCATTTCTTAGAAATACTAGTTTTCCCAGAAATAGGCATGTAACAACTGAATTATGGTTTGATGGCCCCTAATAGTACTGATCTGTAGGTTGGGGTTGATGTACCCAAATGGATCTGTAATAGGTAGTCCTCAACAACAATGACTTGTTGCTCCCACTAGGAGAAGAACTCGTCATTGAAAGTGTTTCTAGGGACCTCACAGTCCCCTAGTCTCTTCATCATATCAACCCACTTGCCCATTCGAGGATCCCTCGGGCTACTAATGGTGGACAATACCTTGGGTCAAAGATTTGGTACTCTCTTGAAGAAAAAGGAGCACAAAATGGTTCTATATCCGAATTTTTTTGTTTGACCTTTTCTGATGGATGTAAGTTTCTTTTTCATGTTATTCAAGAGGGGTGTACACCAATAAAAAACTATTGTAAGACATTTTATTGTTAGACTCATCAAAACTCGAGAAGCTTCATGCAAAGAGGCTGACCCATTCACTCTAGAAATTGTAAAGAGAAGAATTATCAAGGCTAATCTCTCTACATGTTTAATTGGAATTTGAGTTCCAATCTTATCCATATTCCTTGGCCAGTAGATGTGTACATATTCCTCTACACTGAGGCTCCCTCTTGTTCTTCCCATCGAATTTACCTTCTTTCCTCTTCAGGAAAGACCAATGATGAAAAAGACATCCTCCATTTCTATTCTTAGAGGCATTTGGTCAATGATGAAAGCATGTTCTTCCAGATCCCAATAATGGATCAACATTTGTAGTAATCTGGTGTTTGCCTTCATGTTTCGCATCTTGAAATTATTTAATAAACCACATCCTTTTAAGACATCTAATGCCATTTGATCATCCATCTCTTCATTATCAATTGCACTATGTTCCCTTTCTCTCCATGTGATAGACATCCTAAAAATCAAATGTTTTTGGATCATTATAAATCGTGCTTTAAATTTTCAAACTTCACACACGTGGGTTCATCATATACACACTCACATATAGGGTCATTTTACATGCGAGTCTGCCTTGTTAAACCCACATGCACATAGGGAACAATTTTTTAAACTACTTTTCTATGGTGAAATTTTCAAAAAAGACATTTTAAAAGCAATAAAATTTATCTAAGAATCATTTAGAATATTACATGGATAGTTGAAGGCTGAACTGACAGACAAATCAGATGGATTAAGGTTGCTTAAGTTTTTTCTCCAGAGCTCCTTCATATAGGTTGACATGTAAAAATAAATTTTTTCAAAAGTACATTTTATCTTTGCAAAAATTTATGAGCTTTGTGACCTTTTTGGCTTAGAGTGTTGGGATGGGTAAATTTTCAAGACACTTTGTAGATTTTGAGAGACTGCTTTGATTCCATGACCACAGGCCCGTCATGGCAGGTATCATTTTTTCACTGGAATATAGGTTAGGGGATATCATTTCCATTGCATTTTTCATACTAGCCTCCATACTATGATATCTTGGCCATAGGGTCGACCCCATCTTGTCTTGTTTCTTAAACCATTTTCACTTGCCAACTTATAAAATCATGACGTGGTGGTAAAGCCAACCTTTACATAGGCATCTTAGTTAGATTCTCGCTAGCATATGTTGCTCATGCTACTATACTGCGTAGGCTTGAGAGTCCTCTTTAGTCCTGCCATGACTTGTGCGTTGAAGCTTCATTCTCTTAGTTCTTCACTACTTTTCTACCTTTATAACCTAGAGGCTCCTTTGTGTTGAGTTGTACCACTGCATTGCATGTGGACTATTTGTACCTTTTGGCCTTAAGCCAGCTTCACTTGGTCTCATGTATAAGCCACTTTTTGACCATGTCTTTATGCAAAATCAACGTTGCAATCACTTAGCCTCTGCAACTTGACACCTTATACCTATGGAAAGAACATTCCTTTGAGTGTCATTGACGAGTTTCGTCACCCTGCATTGAGCATAGGCATGTTCCACTCCTAGGAACTAGAAAAATCTATGCTTTGACACTCGTTCTTTTCCACTATATTATAGCCATTATTTTATTCCTTTTTCAAGGTTTCTAAATATGAAAAATACAAAAAAATAAATATTCTAAATAGAGCGGGAATAGGACATTACTTCCATGATTGATGGCAACTAGAGTCAGTTGTGTCGTCCTTGAACAAAGCACTCAAAATTAAGTCTTTCCTCCATTGGGATGGGCTTTAGTTTGACTTACGAGAGCCTTAACTTTATCATTGAGTCAGTACTTCTTTGATTGGTTATCGCTTCCAATCATATGGAGAGTTTGTTTGTGCCTCTTGCATGACAAATTTATACAAAGTTATCATATGCTGCCATATTCTCACATTTAAGTCATGATTTTGTTCAAGGGAAGTAAAATTGAGTCGACCTTTCTACAGTGTCTCTTGACTTATTTTCAAGATTGTTTCGCTTGGAGCCGATGAACGACTCAGGTTGTAATTCTTTCATATTTTCTTTAGCTTACATTAATAAGGAGGCGATGTCTTGTTCTTGATGATTATAGTCTTTATGCATTAATTTGTGTCATGATTTGCTTATAAAATCTCACATTAATGTTTATTTTCTTACATACTTATATGATCTAACCTTGATATCATGAACACACTTTCAATTATTTTTGGTGTATATTGTTTTCCTTGAATGAATTGCATGTCCTAAAGCACAAGGAAGAAGTAGAGGGTTTGAACCCTATGGGAACGACCTCAAACATAGGACCTACGGGTAAGACCTTTTGTACAAACTTTAACTAATTGAGTATTAGGACTGCTTGTTTGTGTGTCTCTTTATTCTTTATGCCCTATTCTTTGTTGGGGTTCTCAACCAAAGACCCTAGGGTGATTCTACCCAAAACAACTAGACCTCAGACCATTTGGAGTAGGAGTCCTCGCAGTCGATAGTAAAGCTATGTCTTGGCTACGATAGCGTGTAGAGGTAAGCAACATATCCTTGTCGAAATTAAGTGTGTGACCTTGTAACGAGTCGAGAGAGATGCATGGGGAGGTTCTAACACATAGAGGGGGAAATAAGTGTGTCCTTTAGAAGTTTGTAATAGTACGCAGCTTGAAAGGAACACACGAGATGAATGACATCACAAGCTGGAAAGCAAAATAGTTGACAATCAAAAGTTATGAGTTAAACCAACAACACGCTTCAATAAGATTCATACAATCACATATGAAATAGTCCATACACAAATGCATAAGTTAAAACTACATAAATTGTTAAAGTAACCAGAATAGTCAAACTACAATAACAACATATGCATGAAATGTGTTAGCTATGTTATATTATATAAAGTGAAAGTTCCATCCATACATACAATCATGATAGCCACTAGCCCCAATAGTGGAATGTTACAGTCAACACCACCTACTCCTCTAAAGAGATGCACTCGCTCTACATTGTGGAGAAACCAAGGCTCATTAAGTCACTCTCCAAGCCCTCTCTAATCAATGCCTAGCAAAATCTTGGCTCTCAAAAGCCTCTTCTATGAATTATGAGGTTCTATTTATAAAAAAGGGTGGGTTGACCCATGACATTCCCGTTTGTGACTTTTGGACTACCCTCATGACTCTTCAAATTCATTACATAATTCTTTACATTACATATGACTATTTGTATTCCACTAATGACAATTAGAATTTCACTTTACTTCATGTTTACAAAAATGATACATTTTCCACATATACCCATGTGGGACAAAATTGGCTTGAATCAGCCAAACAAGACAACACTAAGACTCGAATGGTTGTGGAAATACCATCTCATCAACCCCCTCTTCGTGATACTCGGTGAAGAACTGATGCCATTCTTGGTAGTGCACAATGGTGTCTACATACTCTTTGATGATGTCCTTCTGGAAACAAACTCTTCCCTCCATTGCTTCTAGGTATAATTATTTGGAACCTTTGTCCAACTCGTCCTGTAACATGTGCATTTCAGTCTTGAGCAAGTTTGGACCAACAATGTACATCTGCATGTTATCTGCGCTGACTTGAAAATCTATGTTGATGGCCGTTAGCATCAATTGATCAAAGTATGCATCAAGTGCTAGGATGACTTGGTTCTTCTCTTTGGCCTCTGTGAGCATACCAATCGACAGGGCGCCATACTTTCTCACTACGATATCCAAACTCCTATACAACCATGCATACAAAGCCTCAATACTAGTGATGAGTGGCGAGTGTTCCTCATATTTTCGGATCAGAATCCGAATGCATGATTTTTCCAACTCTACCTGTGACTTCATCATCTTGTGCAAGTGAAGCAAGTCTCCCTTGTACCTCATTGTCCATGTCTGTACATGGCCAACTGTGACATCTATATCTATGAGTGTTTACGCTATCTTGGTGCAGCGCTGTTGATGACCATGTAGATCGAAAACTTCCTTGTGCACGGTGACAAACCTATCATACAGTCTCCGCGTGAATGTCTCAAGATCCGATACTTCATCAAGTATGGATTTCTTCATCTTTTCTCTACTAGATCCTTTTGGTTGTTCCTCTCTTTGCCTGGCTACTTGCAACTCCTTAGCCATGCACTCATTTTCTGCTAACAAGAACTTAACACTCAAGCACGTGACATTGGCATAAACCTTTGTAGCATCTCCCAGGGAATCTAGATGTCTTCGTACAACTGACACAATCACCTGTTCTTCAAAGTGCACAGGTGATGCATGCTCATCCATGGTGCACGCTCTACATGCTTGTATAACTCTGTGTTGTGGCTCATCAAAGGCTATGTTGTACAGCTCTATTCCCATTTGTCCTCAAGGATAATGGTATCCCCTTGTTCACTGAGGACTTGCTCTGTTATTTGAGCTAGTGAATGATCCAAGTGACTCCAGACACATGCAAAAGTCCCAGAGGACTCAGGAAGGGTCAAAACTCAAAGTTCCTGGATTGTGCTCAAATTAGGTTCATGTTGAAGATCTCATTGTTGTGATTGCATTGGTGCGAACGGTTCGTCAAACTGAGCTTGTATGCGAAAGTTAGAGGCAATCAAAGTTTAGGGTTGAATGGTGACTTGGCAAGTGAAGGCACAATTTCGTAGAAATCCAGCCACTAGATTCGGGCCAACTTCTGGGCAAAATTGCGGCCTCATTAAATTGACTCCTTCGGTCAATGTTCAAGAATTTTCAAATTTTCATTTGTTATATATAAAAACAAAATACATATACATATAATATATATATAATATATATATATATATATATATAATATATATATATATATATATTATATATATATATATATATAGATATAGATATAGATATGTGTGTGTGTATATATATATAGGAGGTGGTGGGATACCACCCCCACCACACCACACCTCACTGTATATATACCATACATATTAAATGAGGAGGCCAGCGGGTATCGAGCTGGCACCAGCCATGTGGGCTGGCCTGCCACCTTGCGGCGGCCCCATGTACAACCCATGAACCATTGTACCAACTCAAACCTCTGTGCAGCATTAATAAACCAAAAACAATGCGCCCTAAAAAATTTAATGCGCAAACAGTTTAATACAAGGTGTTGCGGGGAGTTATGGGGCAGGCCTCCTAATGCGGATCTGACCCCCACAAAAAAATATAATGCGGGTTTTTTAAAACTGATTATATTTTAATATGGAGGGGTCAGGGTTTGACCACCCGACCTCCTCCTTATAACTTGGACTTCATACCAATCAGCCTACAACCGAATCATTGGTTAATTTGCCGCAAACATTGATATAAACTTGTCATTTCATCAGTGTGGATAGACATGTAGTAGCAGAGGATTACACACAGAAACTGAGGAAATTTTTAATTAATTTATTTGCAGGTGGAACCATGATTGAGTGAAATTTCCAGGAGGGTGAAAATTTTGCAGTGTCCAAATTGGACAAATTTTGTGTCGATCTTACACCTCTCGGCGACACAAACCCAATGGCGCAACTAGTTTCCTGATCTGACCAAAATATTTGCAGAGGACCCGAAGGAGGGAATCTTTGAGGAATGTAGGGGGAATCTAAAAGATTCCTTAAGCCCCAGATTTCCACTTTCTCAGAATTCAAAAATTTGACAGTCAATTTTGCACTATTCAATGCCACAAATCTAATGGTGTGTTCATATTTTCCATTTTCTCATTCTAACTTTCGGCCACTTTTCTAAGTGGAGTGCAGGTGTCAGCATTCATGTGCGAGCAACCATTCCATGAGATTCAACGCCGCGAGATTGATGGTACGACCAGCTTCAACAGCTTGACATCCTTTTCTTCAAATGGCCCTGGATGTGAGGTATATGCAGTGCGTTAATGTACTTCTTTTTGCTATGCATTGTGCTGCACAAATCCCTGTTTGATGTTTGATGTGGGATCTTGTTTATTACTTGTTTTCATGATTCCTGCTTAATGTGATGCGGAGTCATTTGTGAGATGTACTTGTTGTCATGAGTCATCATGTTTTTTTTAGATCCCTTTGTCATTATGTTGATGGGATACTCATCTATCACCATGTATGTTTACATTGAGATCCCTTTTATGCCATGTCGGCGAGATGCTCATTATCATCATGCATGAGTTTTATGTCTACCTGCGTGAGGGAATTTTCCTTGTATGATAGTGACATGACCTCTTATGTACATCATCACTATTGACAGCACTTAATGCAATGACCTACACCATCTTGACACCAAGGCCCAGAGATTTAGTCCCTCCTAGATTAACTCCGTTATCAATGGCTTATGTTTTCATGTGTTGATGAATATCATGTTCCTCTTCTTTACAACATGTAGATGTATTCATTTATGTTCTTTTAAAAATGCAATTTAACGCATCACGAAAGTAAAAGGTCTTGGAAGGGTCCTTTGTCCCACCCGAACCCGGATCAAGTGGTACCAGAGCGGTATTTGCGTGGATGTGAATTGCAAGTGTGAACAATGGAACGTGCAGCAACAGAGGATGAAAAAGCTATGTACGATACCATGCTCAAAATTTCCAAAAGGGTGGAAATAATGTATGAAACTCTACAAAAAGGGACAGAGGAAAAGGAGTGATTGCAGCTTCGATTGCGAGCCATAGAAGAGGCCCTGGAAGAACTGAAACACAACAACTAGAATCTTCAAACATATAATGTTGAATTGAAGATGCTTCTACATGAAGAGAAATAGGAAAAACAATGTTTGCTACAATAGCTACAACCTAAGGATGAGGCCTTGGAAAAGATGCAGCGTGACCCATGTGAGGTAAAAAGTAATTCTCTGAATTCATGTATGTTTCCTGATGATGATTTCGCTGTTTTTGAAAATCATACCACAAGTATTGGCTCCAAAATGCTAAAGAAAATGGGGTATGAAGGAAAAGGCTTGGGCATTAAAGGCCAAGGCATTGTCAACCCCATCAAAGTAGAAGAATTACCCCGTCAGGCAAGACTTGGGTATGCCAGGAAAGAAGTTGAGGAATGCGTCAAGACAATAATCAAATCACCAACAACAGATGATGAGGAGCCCTCATCAGTTATTTCCAAATCGACAGAAGAGGTAAAAGATGTTGATTTCCATTCGGTTTACTATTCACATAGCATGCTTTCTATTAGAAATTTGGAGATCCCAATTATAGGGACAAACATGAGGCTCCTTACTAGGACAAGTTATGAGGAGGAAAAAGGACTTGGTGTTAATAACCAAGACATGACTCAACCATTGGAGGTTGGGCAGAGACCTCAATTTGCAGGCTTGAGATACACCGAGGGAGAATGCTTGATACATCATCGAAATCGTCGAGGAAAGAGAATGATGGTAACACATCCCCATCATTCCATGGCAGTGCCCATTGCAAGGAAAGTGGTGAGGCAAGCTCTCATCACCATACTTACACTAGAGACAACAAGGAAAGGTATAACCACTATTGACATTCGAATGTTCATTTCGATTATAATCATGTTTTTAATGATGAGCGTAAAACATGGCATCGAAAAACATGTACCTTTTGTGGATTACATAACCATACACTTTATAAGTGTTGGAAAAGAATAGCAAAAAAAACAAAGAAGAGGCATGTAAGACCCTCTCAACAACAGGGAAAGAAACATGTTAAGTAGATCTAGAGGAAGAAGATGTATTGCAGTGATTACGACAAAAGTAGCCATAAAAGAGCCACTTGTTGGAGGCTCCATCTAGAGTAGCGCCTTAAAGACAAAGTGTCGATGCATAAACCAGATGAAATGGTTGTTCGACAAGAAAAACGACCACAAGGAGGTGACCCATTCACATTGATAAGTGAAAAATGGTTTCTAGATATGTTAGCTTGTCATGGCGGTGCTTTTGTAAATCATTTTTTGCATTTTAAAATGTAAAAGTGATGATGTATTTCCATCACTTGTTCAACAACAATGATGTTTGGTCTCATTATGTGTTGCATTTTACCCTCTGAAAGTGATGTTTTGTTTCCATCACTTGTCAAAGCAGAATATTGTTTGGCCTTATTTTTGTAAATCATTTGTTGCAGTGATGATGAGTTTTCCTTCACTTGTTGAAGCAACAATGATATGTTGGCCTTGTTTTCATAGATGGGGTATTGTATCCATCTTGATGTAAACTTGACCACCGAGTATGTGTTATAAACTCCTGGCAAGTATGGGATGCTTGGGTCATCAGTTGGTCATGAAAGTCAAGAATGTAATTTGCAAAACAATGTACTACAGGTTGCTGGTGTTGGCCCATCGCTTAAGGATCCAAAGAACAAAGGTGAATGAGATGGAAGCAAGAATTTTCAGGATGTTGGTGATGCAGACAAGGTACAAAGAAGTTACAGATTATTTTTTGTTCTTTTGGAGGACCAAAAGCTCCTCAGTGTGGATGATTGATCCAGGTGGCTCAAGACATAGGCAGAAGTCCTAGAGGACTAAGGAACAGTAAAAAATCAAAGTGTTTGGATTGTGCCCGAATTATGTTCATGTTGAATATCTTATCGTTTTGATTGTGGTGGTGCGAATGATTTGTCAAACCGAGCTTGTATGCGAATGTTAAAGGCATTCAAAGTTCAGGGTTGACCAAGTAACTTGGCAAGCTTAAGGAAGGCACAATTTCACAAAAATCCGATCACCAGATTCAAACCAACTTCCAAGCAAAATTGTGGCCTCATTAAATTGACTCCTTCAGTCAATGTTCGAGAATTTTCAAAATTTCATTTGTTATATATAAAAACAAAAAATATATATATAAGAGGTGGTGGGCCACCACCCCCACCACCCCACACCTCACCATTTATATACCATATGTATTAAATGAGGAGGTTAGTAGGTATCAAGCCTGTTCCAGCCATGTGGGCTGGCCCACCACCATGCGGCGGCCCCATGTACAACCCATGAACCATCGTACCAACTCAAACCTTTGTGCACCATTAATAAACCAAAAACAATGTGCCCTCAAATATTTAATGCGCCAACAGTTTAATACAAGGTATTGCGGGGAGTTACAGGGCAGGCCACCCAATGCCGACCCGACCCCCACAAAAGAAATATAATGCTGGTTTTTTAACACTGATTATGTTTTAATATCGAGGGATTGGGGTTTGACCACCCGACCTCCTCCTTGTAACTTGGACTTCATACCAATCCGCCTACAACCGAATCATTGGTTAATTCACCCGCAAACATTGATATAAATTTTTCATTGCATCAGTGTGGGCAGACATGGAGGAGTAGAGGAGCACACACAGAAACCAAGGCAATTTTTACTAATTTATTTGCAAGTGGAACCATGATTGAGCGAAATTTCCAGGAGGGAGAAATTTTTTTAGTGTCCAAATTGTACAAATTTTATGTCGATATTACACCTCTCGGTGACATGAACCCAATGACGTAGTTAGTTTGCTGATCTGACCAACAGATTTGTAGAGGACCCAGAGGAGGGAATCTTTGAGGAATGTAGGGGGAATGTAAGAGATTCCTTAAGCCCCAGATTTCCAATTTCTTAGAATTCAGAAATTTGATAGTCGATTTTTCACTATTCGAGGCAAAAAATATGATGGTGTGTTCAAATTTTCCATTTTCTCATTCTATTTTTCAGCCACTTTTCTAAGTGGAGTGCAGGTGTCAACATTCATGTGCGAGCAGCCATTGCATGAGATTCGACGCCGCGAGATTGATGGTATGACCATCTTCAACAGTTTGACATCCTTTTCTTCAGATGGCCCTAGATGTGAGGTATATGTAGTGTGTTAATGTACTTCTTTTTTTATATGCATTGTGCTGCACAGATCCCTATTTGATGTTTGATGTGGGATTTTGTTTATTACTTGTTTTCATGATCCCTGCTTGATGTGATGCGGAATCATTTGTGAGATGTACTTGTTGTCATGAGTCATCATGTTTTGTTTGAGATCCCTTTATCGTTATGTTGATGGGATACACATGTGTCACCATGTATGTTTGCATTGAGATCCCTTTTATGCCATGTTGATGGGATGCTCATTATCATCATGCATGAGTTTTATGTCATACTGATAGGAGTCCTTTTTAATGAGAGTTCCTATAGCGAAACATCTCTTGGAGCCACTCCTATGTGAGGGAAATTTCCTTGTATGATAGCGACATCACCTCTTATGTAAATCATCACTATTGACAACACTTAATGCAGCGGCCTACACCATCTTGACACTAGGTCCTGGAGACGTAGTCCCTCCTAGAAGAACTCCATTATCAATGGCTTATGTTTTCATGTGTTGATGAATGTCATGTTCCTCTTCTTTACAACATGCAGATGTATTCATTTATGTTCTTTTAAATATGCAATTTAACACATAATGAAAGTAAAAGGTCTTGGAAGTCCTTTGTCCCACCCGGACCCCGGTCAAGTGGTATCAGAGTAGTGTTTGCGTGGATGTGAATTGCAAGTGTGAACAATGGAACATGCAGCAACAGAGGATGAAAAAGTGATGTACGAGACCATGCTCAAAATTTCCAAAAGGGTGGAAATAATGTATGAAACTCTACAGAAAGAGACAGCGGAAAAGGAGCGATTATAGCTTCAGTTGTGAGCCACGGAAGAGGCCCTGGAAGAACTGAAGCACAACAACTAGAATCTTCAAATAGAGAGTGTTGAATTGAAGATGCTTCTCCATGAAGAAAAAGAGGAAAAACAGAGTTTGCCACAATATCTACAAGCTAAGGACAAGGCCTTGGAAAAGCTGCAGCATGACCCATGTGAGGTAAAAAGTAATTCTACGAGTTCATGTATGTTTCATGATGATGATTTTGCTATTTTTGAAAATCAGACCACAGGGATTGGCTCCAAAATGTTGAATAAAATGGGGTATTAAGGAAAAGGCTTGGGCATTAAAGGCCAAGGCATTGTCAACCCCATCAATGTAGAAGAATTACCCCATCAGGCAGGACTTGGGTATGTCAGGAAAGAAAATGAGGAATGCACCGAGACAACAAGTGAACCACCAACAACAGATGATGAGAAGCCCTCATCAGTTATTTCCAAATCGACAGAGGAGGTAAAAGATGTTGATTTCCTTTCGGTTTCCTCTTCACATAGTATGCTTTCTGTTGGAAATTTGGAGATCCCAATTACATGGACAAACATGAGGCTCCTTACCAGGACGAGGCACGAGGTGGAAAAAGAACTTGGTGTTAATAAAAAAGACATGACTCAACCATTGGAGGTTGTGCAGAGACCTCAATTTGCCGGCTTGAGATACACCGAGGAGAATGCTCGAGACATCATCAAAATCGTCGAGGCGAGATATTGATGGGAACACATCCCCATCATCCCATGGCAGTGTCCATTGTATGGAAAGCGCTGAGGCAAGCTCTCATCGCCATACTTACACCAAAGACAACAAGGAAAGGTATAAACACTTTCAACATTCAAATGTTCATTTCGATTATAATCATCTTGTTAATGATGAGCGTAAAACATGGCATCGAAAAACATGTACCTTTTGTGGATTACATAACCATACTTTTTCTAAGTGTTGGAAAAGAATAGCAGCAAAAACAAAGAAGAGGGGTGAAAGACCCTCTCAACAACAGGTAAAGATACATGTTAAGCAGATCTGGAGGAAGAAGATGTATTGCATTCATTATGACAGAATTGGCCATCAAAGAGCCACTTGTTGGAGGCTCCACCTAGAGCAGCACCTTAAAGATAAAGAGTCAATGCATAAACCATATGAAACGGTTGTTTGACAAGAAAAACCACCACAAGGAGGTGATCCATGCACATTGATAATTGAAAAATGGTTTCTAGATATGTTAGCTTGTCATGGTGGTGCTTTTGTAAATCATTTGTTGCATTTTAAAATGTAAAAGTGATGACGTGTTTCCATCACTTGTTCAACAACATTGATGTATGGTCTTATTATGTGTTGCATTTTACCCTCTGAAAGTGATGTTGTGTTTCCATCACTTGTCAAAGCAGAATATTGTTTGGCCTTATTTTTCTAAATCATGTGTTGCAGTGATGATGAGTTTTCCATCACTTGTTGAAGCAACAATGATATGTTGGCCTTGTCTTTGTAGCTGGGGTATTGTATCCATCTTGATGTAAACTTGACCACCGAGTATGTGTTATAAACTCATGGCAAGTATGGGATGCTTAGGTCATCAGTGGGTCATGAAATTCAAGCATGTAATTTGCAAAACAATGTACTACAAGTTACAGGTGTCGGACCATCGCTTAAGGCTCCGAAGAACAAAGGTGAAGGAAATGAAAGAAGAATTTTCAGGACACTTGTGATGTAGACAAGGTACACAGAAGTTACAGATTATTTTTTATGCTTTTGGAGGACCAAAAGCTCCTCATTGGTGAGGATTGATCCAGGTAGCTCTAGACACAGGCAGAAGTCCTAGACGACTCAGGAAGGGTAAAAAATCAAAGTGTTTCGATTGTGCTTGAATTAGGTTCACGTTGAAGATCTCGTCGTTGTGATCACGATGGTGTGAACATTCATCAAATTGAGCTTGTATGTGAAAGTTAGAGGCAGTGAAATTTTAGGGTTGACCAAGTGACTTGGCAAGCTTAAGGAAGGCACAATTTCATAGAAATCTGGCCACCAGATTCCGGTCATCTTCCAGGAAAAATTGTGGCCTCATTAAATTGACTCCTTCGATCAATGTGTGAGAATTTTAAAAATTTCATTTGTTATATATAAAAACAAAAAATATATATAGGAGGTGGTGGGCCACCACCCCCACCACCCCACACCTCACCATATATATACCGTACATATTAAATGAGGAGGCCGGTGGGTATCAAGCTCGTGCCAACCATGTGGGCTGGCCCACCACCATGTGGTAGCCCCATGTACAACCGATGAACCATCGTACCAACTTAAACCTCTGTACACCATTAATAAACTAAAAACAATGTGCCCTCAAATATTTAATGTGCCAACAATTTAATACAAGGTGTTGTGGGGAGTTAGGGGGCTAGCCAACGAATGCGGACCTGACCCCCACAAAAAAAATATAATGCGGGTTTTTTAAAACTGATTATGTTTTAATATGGAGGGGTCAGGGTTTGACCACCCGACCTCCTCCTTGTAACTTAGACTTCATACCAATCTGCATACAACCGAATCATTGGTTAATTCACCCACAAACATTGATATAAACCTACCATTTCATTAGTACAGGAAAACATGGAGGAGCAGAGGAGCGTGCACGAAAACCGAGGAAATTTTTAATTAATTTATTTGCAGGTGGAACCATTATTGAGCAAAATTTCCAAAAGTGTGAAATTTTTGCAATGTCCAAACTGGAAAAAATTTATGTCAATCTTACACCGGTGACATGAACTTGATGGTGCATTCAATTTCCTGATCGGAGCAACAGATTTGCAAAGGAACCGAAGGAAGGAATCTTTGAGGAATCTAGGGGGAATCTAAAAGATTCCTTAAGCCCCATATTTCCACTTTCTCATAATTCAAAAATTTGATAGTCAATTTTGCACTATTCAATGCCACAAATCTGATGGTGTGTTCATATTTTCCATTTTCTCATTCTATCTTTCAAGCACTTTTCTAAGTGGAGTACATGTTAAGCATTCATGCGTGAGCAACCATTCCATGAGATTCGACACCGCAAGATTGATGGTACGACCGGCTTCAACAGTTTGACATCCTTTTCTTCAGATGGCCCTGTATGTGAGGTATATGCAGTGTGTTAATGTACTTCTTTTTGCTATGCATTGTGCTACACAGATCCCTGTTTGATGTTTGATGTGGGATCTTCTTTATTACTTGTTTTCATGATTCCTACTTGATGTGATGTGGAATCTTTTTTGAGATGTACTTGTTGTCACGATTCATCATGTTTTGCTTGAGATCCCTTTGTCGTTATGTCGATGGGATACTCATGTGTCGCCATGTATTTTTGCATTGAGATCCCTTTTATGCCATGCCAATGGGATGCTCATTATCATCATGCATGAGTTTTATGTCATACTGATATCAATCCTTTTTGACTGAGATTTCCTGTAGCGGAACATCTCTTGGAGCCACTCCTGTGTGAGGGAATTTTCCTTGTATGATAGTGACATCACCTCTTATGTACATCATCACTATTGACAACACTTAATGTAGTGGCCTACACCTTCTTGACACCGGGGCCCGGAGACATAGTCCCTCCTGGACGAATTCCATTATCAACGGCTTATGTTTTCATGTGTTGATGAATGTCATGTTCCTCTTCTTTACAACATGCAGATGTATTCATTTATGTTCTTTTAAAAATGCAATATAACACATCATGAAAGTAAAAGGTCTTGGAAGGGCCCTTTTTCCCACCCGGACCCAAATCAGTGAAGCTTGTGGAGTGACCTCAGTTTCTTTTGGCATGAGGTTGGTATCCTGATCTTGTTCCGACTACTGCATCTCCATGTCCATCTATTCTACTATTGATTCATCCTATGGAGCAAGTTCTTGTCCCTATGGTTGCTCACCCTGTTCCTCATTTGTTGCTAGTTTACAATCTTCAACTTGTATCGGCACAATTTTCACTTTCTGTGTGCCTTGCAATTCCTCCTCTTCTTGTTTTTGTTCCTGTTCTTGTTCATGTTCTTGTTCATTCTCACATTTCACTTCCTTCTCTCATCTGCACAGATCTTGTTCTTATTTGAGCTTCTAGTAAACTTCCTGCAACTTCCTTTCTACATCTTCTAGCCTTTGGTTCTCCCTCTTTCTTTGCGCTATCCTCCTATCGCATTTTCGCCTCTTTGCATCTATCTCCAAAGTTACTTTTTCCACAAGTGGGTCTTCCTTAAACTTGTAGCTTTGCTCCATCTTTGTGATTTCGAAAATCTTCCTCCTGCCTTTGTCTTGTATAGGTTTGCTTCTTGTTGTTGTTGTAGTTGTTGCTCCCTATGGTGCTACTGCCATGAGTGTTGCTAGCCACTCTACTGTCATGCTAATTGATTCATTGAACCTAGAGGAGTTATAACAATATCTCCATGACTCTTCCTCTGGCCAATGACATGCCCCATGGATCCAAGAATAGTACACTCTCGCATAGTGGTCCTTAGATAAACCATGTGGATCATATGGATTGAAACTCTTGGTGCCAAACTTAAACTTCTTGAAGCCTTCGACCTTGGCATCCACTTCTTTTAAACTCTAGATCGCGTACAACCCAATTCGCACAGGGAGCATAGGCCATGGTGCCTTCTTCTTCCTATGCAATCTAACTGATAAGCCTATCAAGATGTGGTTTGCAACCTCCTGCATGACCAGCTTGTCCATGGAAAACCTTGGAAACACATGCAGATCTTTCTCCACGTTGTACATCCTAATGAAGGTTCCCTTGGGTGACGCATAGCAATCTGCAATGTTCAACAATGCCTCCATTGCTGCCTAGGATATGCGAGGCAGATCTTGTTCAAATATCATCATGTATTGAGGGGCGATGAAATGGTCAGATATTTTATCCATGACTCTTCGGTAGCTGGAGTTTGAGAGAAACTTGCAATATATGTTCACATCACTCTCTGAAATTATCCATGCCCAACCCATGCCAGGAAACTATTGACAGGCATAGATTGCATCGAGTAGGTAGGCAGACATGAAGAATTTTGCTTGTTGAACCTTGGGCGAACTTTGGGCATTGGATACATACACTTTTAGCTAGAATGCCAACATGTATGACCAGTTGAAAGGTTTTCCTTCACTTGCCATCTGATCCAACATAGCAACACAATTTTACAGGAAGGTCTCTATACTCCCTTGGCCATACAAGAAGCATGCAAAAATGACCAAGAATTGGTATGCCTTCCTGAGTGTCTTCCCTCTGTATATCTGGTTGGATATTATCCTGAAATTTAATGGTTCCATTACCCAATGCTTCAAGATATCTCTTGTATTCGTGCTATTGTTGGGAGTGTATAACGATGCATCCATCCTTCTCACCAATAGTGGAAACTGATACATTTATTGATAATATTCCATCCTAAAAAGAAGAATTCTTTGCTCCACCGACATTGCTCAGTATCATTGTCTCAGCTGCAACCATCTATCCTTTGCAGCCTGTGAAACTACCTTCGCGCAGTTATGTGAGGAGCACGATGAGTCTTTATTCTTTACCGTGCTTATTATTATAATTCTTAATTAAATTATGTAGGCCTAATATTCTTATTTACCATGTAATACTCATAGCAATTACGCACAACCATGAAATGTAAAGCAATGCTTGCAAATAACATAAATACAATTACACGATAATTCAAAATCAGCTTATCTTTATTATTATCTCTTTCAATTACAATCCCAACTCCTACCCTGCATACTCAGCTACAGGGGTCCGCACACACATCTGTGGACTCTAAGCCTCTGCACACTCAACTGCGGGAGCCTCTATCTACTCCTACGATCCAGACTCGGACTTACAGACTTAAAGCTACTATTCCCTGCTCATTATTCCTTTTCTATTCTTCACCTAGGACTATTTTGCAACTTAGAGCATCGCTCTATTTATTCAATTCCATGGCCCACGGATCATGGGTAGGCTGACACACTTTACATTAAATTACATTATTTTAGAGCGAACAACCCTTTGACTTGACTCCATACTTCGCGCTCTGCACACTTCGCGGATACTTTACACTATATTTCCTCCTCAAAATTTAGGCTTTAAGCCCCAAAACTGCATTGTGGGGGATCTGCTACCCAACAGTGTGCATGAATCTGGTGCAGATCTGAGTGAAATAGACATGCATGAAATTCAAGTCAGTGAAAAAATCAGTGAAATGGAAAAAACAAGAAGCTCAGGAAGTGAGTCACCGATGTTGTAACATTACTTGGTTTTGATAAGTTAGTATATTAGCCAAAAATAATTTTAAAATGTTAAGTTAGGATATGGATGTAAAAGAAAGAAAAGTTAAAATGTTAGGCCAATTTAATGTTTCTATAGACATCCATATCCATAAAATGATAGGTGTTAGTTGCCCTAAACAAAGAAGGCAAAAGAAAAATAAAACGTTAGGGAAGTGAAAAAGAAAAGAATGGCTTCATTTCATATTTTTATAAATGCATAAGCTGCTATTCAAAATGCGCCACATTGGGAAATGTCAAATTATGTTAATATATAATTAGTTCCTTAATGGGGGTTAATTATTTTATTTAAAAACTTTGGTATTTCAATTATATCGTAGCATGCAAGTTTGATTTGACGTCCCCACTGAGCAACCCGTAACCTCACATTAACACTCTTCCACCTCTCACCTCATCTGGGCCCATCTCCCAAGATCTAATGACCCACACAACGTTTCAGCCCCTCCTCACGTATGAACTTTACAGTTGGGGGGGGGGTGGGGGGTGGTCTGAAATGGTGTATTTTGAAATTTTGCCCCCCCTACGTGTGAACACTACAGTATTTCAGACCCCCTCAGGCCAAACCATTAACTGGCCCCCCCCCCCCAAAAAAAGTAATTTCTTCACCTCCTGATACCACTCTTCTACCCATTGCGCTCCCACCACTCACCTTCTGCCACGTCATTTTCCCATTGATTCCACCAATCACATCTGCTCCCTCCAAAACTAAGGTGTTAAATAATTAAATGGTTTAACCGTTAATCCAACGGACCTGCGCCACCTTCAATGGAAAAACCAGATTGTTATATAATCCTCCCTTCCACTCATTAATTGGTTACTGAATTAATACACTACCACTGTTCTTGCTCTGTTATAGGTTTGCTGGACCAAACTCTGACATTTTCACCCACTAGTGACAATGTCCATTTACTCATTTTCAGCCTATTACCTTTGTTCTTGTCCTCAAATCCTAGGTCCCCTTTGTGTATTGAAGCCTATAATCCAGTTTTCACTACTATCCTTAGCCTTATTCGAGGATGCCTCCAAAGGACAAGGGACCAAAAGAACTTGTCAATCCTCTGATCTATCCTCCCATTGATTTTCACCACATCCCTTTGGCTGACAGAGACCATAAAATCCATGAAACTCTCTACGAATTTGACCTCTCTGAGATGTATTGTTGGCTCGAGGACAAATACATAGACAAATCCGATGACATTCAGCTGAGTGGGAATCCAATTTACCCCACTATATTTTTCCTCATACCCACAACACCCTATAATTTTTGAGGAAATGTCATGCTTGTTATCTGCCAACCCAAAAAGCTAGCGTTGCCCCCACAGGAGAAATCCTATTCACTATCACTCCTCAAGTCATAGACCAGATGATGCAAGCCCCTACAGTAGAGAATGCCACCCCCTTTTCCTATGAATAACTTATTGAATTGTACCAGAAATTGGACTTTGCCAAGAGGGACAAAAATCTCGAACTTTTCTTGACAGAAGATGCCCCATTACCAAAGAAAAATCCTCCCTATCCCTCCTCTATTTTCTTTAAGAGAGCCAAGCAAATTATCACAGTCATCTCTTACCTCCTTGGCTACTACTCAGATTAGTGGGTAGATGAGGCCATCATAGGATTTCTGTTCATTTTCTCTGTTGATTCTAAGCCCTCCATCATGTTTAATTTTAGCCAATTTCTTGTAGATTCAATTCATGAGCAGTTTATCAAATTCCAGACTGAGGAGGTGTTCAAGTATGCCTTCGTGTTTATATGTTCTTATATTTTTAGGGAGACAACATCAAGCTTGCTTTACAAAAGTTGGATGAAGAAAGGAACCAACAGTCAGTCATATTTTGGACTACTCTAGTGATGAAGGAATAAAAGGAATACACATACAAATAATTCATAGAGATGTTTGTGCATCCAACAATCAGTCTCTTAGGAAACAGAACAGAACCAAGGATCAGTGAGGAAATTAGAAAGGTGTTGCAACTATTAGACCAAGTTCAGACAGGGGCTTGGTATCTCTATCAAAAATATACATAATTGAGAATATTTGGGTGTGAGCTTGCACCTTACAAGCTGCTTAAATTCCTCCCAATGAGGATTTTTTCTCTAGAGTACATAAGGCAGATGCTCAATATGGATGAGATCCACTTTGTAGCTACCAAGAAGAAGTCTAATTTCAAAATTAAAACACAAATTGGGCCTTTCATTTGCAGCAGTAGGGCAGCAAGGGAAGAAGTTGATAATCTACTAAAAGAAATGAAGTTCAGCTTTTGCTTCACCTAGTCATATGATCCATTAGGGATCGTTTCTAAATTAAGAGTGGAAACGAAATCTACTGCTTATTTTCACATGACCAAACCAGAGATAGAGAAGTACAAAAACCATCTAGAATGGGTTGAGAATACCCTACAAGAGGTAGAAGAGTAGATGGTATCATCCTCTACATTATAGACTCCTACCATGCAGGAGAAAAAAACTAAGAGAAGTAGAGAAGAAGAGTCCCCTTCAGGGACTGAAATTTTCAGTGGAGGATTCAAAATTATGTATAGAAAGAAGGCCAAGCTTAGTTCCAAACTAAGCCTCGTCAAGGATTCAGAGCAAGAGAAAATTATCACCACTAATGAGCCACTTGTTTCCTCATTAGTGGGTGATCAAAAAACACTGTCTCCCACTACCTCCATGGATTCAAAAGATTAGTAGCAAATGCAGACCATCACATCTACTATAGGGGAGACAGTGAAAAGTATAATGGAAATTTTTAAGGAGATAAAAGTAAGGAATGAGACCTTGAAGACTAACACCTACAATCAATTCTGGAAGCAGACTTCTAGTTCTCATAGCAGGCTACTGTCAGCCCTTAATTCAGAGAAAGGTAAAATGCAAATGGAATTCCCCCAGGCACAAGTTCCCCAACCCAAGGCAACATCAAAATATAAGAAGATAGCATTTGAGTTTGATGTAAAATATCTACATCCCATTGACCAAGTGCAGATGCATAAGAAGACTTGGGAAATGATTTTTTCCACTGTCACTAACACTGATATGAGTTTGTCTAAATTGCAGGTTACATTAGCCAATGTTCAATCACAACTAAAGATGGAGAAGGTATTCGCACTTGCCAAAGACACCAAGATCAGAACTCTGGAGGAATTAGTGATCAAAGTGGGTTATGACCCTGCAAACATTAATGCTGCAGAAGAGCTTGTAAAGAAAAAGAATTTAGACATATCAACATTAATGAAGTAGTTGAAATTTCCATCTACATAAGATCCTCTAGCCAAGGATATTAAAGAAATAGAGACACAAAAGGAAGATATGATGAAGCTCATCATGGAGCAGAGTGCACAGTTGAAGCAAATGGAGACAGAAAATGGAAAACATGATTAAAGAAAAGGAGAAAAATACCAAAATGGTCGTTCTCCCTTTGGAAGCACTCCCTCTCAAAGTCATTCCTACATCCATATCTTCTACAACAAGTACAAGGGATGTTGTAGATCAGTTGGAAAATGCAGTACAAAACAAGTCTCTCCAGACTGAATAGATCAAAAGGTTGTAGGCTCAAGTCAAACTTCTACAGGATCATTAGACAAATACTGAAACTATTCACATAGCAGAGCTACAGAGAGCTCAAAATCAGAAGTTAGCAGTTAAGTCCTCTATTGGCTACACACTGGCCCATGTTAAAGAATCATATGGAACAATATCATTGAAGAAATAGATGACATCTTTCCATGTATCTAGATTATATTTGAGCAGAAGGAATTGATGGAGAAATCCAAGCAAACCATTTCCATTATCAATGCTGAAATGGGAGAAATGCCTGCTACATCCAACAATATCATAAAGTTCCTCAATTCCAAAAATAGATATGAGCTAGATGATCTAGGAGTAGATGATAGAACAGAAACCATCCTGGAAGTAAAGAAAGTTCTAATAAAGAAGAAGTTGGTTGTACAACTGACAGAGAAATGTCACATTTTAGAGGTAGCAGTTAACAGGTTTTTCACTAGAATAAATGGATTGAACAAGAAAGGTTTGCCTTCTCTATTTGTGATCAATGAAAAATTGATGACCAGAGAAGATTACAAGAAGAAGCTTCAAGAAATTGTAAAGGATACAACTAAGTCTTTGCACATCAAAGGTACTATGACAGGGAGAGCTTTTTATGAAGCTATCAGCAACATATTTTTTATCCAACACAAGATTAAACACATTTTTTTCGGTAAAACCCACTTTTGCTTGGTATACTAAGGTAGATGAGATCTACCACAAGGTAACAAATATTTATATTCCAGATGAAGAGTGGTGGGATAAGTTGTGTGAATTCAAGGATTAAAAAGATAGGTTAGCTTCACCAGCGCAACACCCGAATAGTGGCCACTTAGCAACTATTCTCCTCCAAAGTAGGGCCAGATGTCCACTTCAATTCACCAGATTCATTCCTTTTGATCACATTATTTATTTTTTGTTAGTTCAAAGTCAATAATAGAATGTCGTGTCAATGAGGCACTAATTGTAATCTTTTTTAAAATTTTGTTTAAATAATTCATGTTGTCAAAATATTAAGGGTTAAACCCTTAAACATGTTATCAAGAAGATTTGTATTAAGCTGGAGCATTTTTGAAATAATAGAAGTTTCTGGATTTGCCTCATATGGTCTGTCTCTCAGTGATTTGTTTTCACCTTGTTTATTCATTATGTCTTCTTCATATAAATTAAGTCTTTTGCAGTTATCCGATTTAAAATTTAATTGAATTTTGGTTTCATTTTGGATCCTTTGTGAAGTTGTAATTTAAATAAGATATAAATTTACAGAACTATTTGTTATTGTAAATTCATCTTTGATTATAAATTGCATTAAATCTCTGTGATAGTCTGATTATATTTTTTTGATTAAGAAAACATTGTTTTCTTAATTTATGCTTATAAATTATTAAATAATCAGTTTTATTATTAAATCAATTATACCTTTTCATATTCTACTTCTCCATCCCACTAAAATCAAAATAACCATGTGCATTTAAAGAACAACCTTTTATTTTATTAAGAATCTATCTAACTTTAAAGCACCTGTTTATAAACAGTTCACTGGCCATCCAATCATTTAAAAGAAAAAAACATTATAGATTCTTTGGCATAACTACTTGACCTTAGGTTATCTCAAAGGACAACATCATATTGGCGTTGTTGCCAGGGAGTGAAGGATTGAAATATAAGTTTTCCCTAGGGAGACGATTCTCCCTCTCCTTTAAGGTGAATAAAGGATAAGGATATAGGTCAAAATATTTCACCTAGCAATTCCACTAGTCCAAGCTGGCTCTTTTTAATCATACTAGACCATGTTATGATTCTGAGATTGTTAACCCTCTACCAGATCTAGAAAGACTTATTAGGGGAGCCTGCTTAAGGAGAAGACTTAGAACCCCTTCTTCTTCTTCAATTTTACACCCTGAAGACATCTCTTATGTAGATCCATTTTCATTTGTGCCATCCCATCCTGATTGGATTGAATTACCTCTTAGGGTTTCTGAACTCCATTCCAGAGGAGTAGATCTTCCATCAACCTTTTTAATACAATCACTTGAGTCATATCAAGTCCCATCCATTCTTATCAAATCACCTTCATCTGAGGAAGAATTGGGTTTACATTTACCTAAATTGAAACCTACAGACTTCATTTCTCCAACTCCTTATTCTATTCCATCAACCTCTACTAATCTTGAAGAGACATTTTCTGTCTATTCAAATCCTTTGTTTGATAATAAGGAAGACTTTCCACCACGAGTTCAGAAGTTGGTTACTAAAAACCCTTTGAAATCCTCAAAGAGGTCTCCTCCCTCTTTCTCTCCTCCACATACTAATAGCCCTACTGATTCATCTTCATCCCCTTCATATTCACCATCTTTCTCTTCCTCCTTATCATCCACTCACTCACCCCAGACTCCTCCTACTATTATGGATTTTCGACCCATTGTGCAAGCAAGGTACGGTGCTCTAGTTCTCCCTGCAAAATTGGCAAATTTTCCTGATGGATATCTAAAACATCTACCAAGATTTAATGGAGAAACAGGTCTGTCAGCAGAGGATCATGTATCAACTTTCCTAGGTTTCGCTAACATTATGAACATAGAACATGAAGATGTTTATATGAGATTATTTGTACAATATTTAGAAGGAAATGTTAGGATCTGGTTTAGGCAATTTAGAGCTGACTCTATTAGAAAATGGAATGAGCTCCTAACTGTATTTAAAAACCAATGGGGGGTAAGAAAGATCCTATTTACTTTCTCACTGAATTTGAAGAATTGAAGAGAAACCATGGTGAACCAGTTGTTGAATTCGTCAAAAGATTTAACAAACTCTATCATAAAATTCTCGATGATTGTAAACTGCCAGTAGCAGCTACAAAGGTCATATTTTCCAAATCATTTAAATATGACTTTGCAGTCATGCTAAGGGAAAGGGTTTCTAATACATTAGAAGACATGCAGACAAATGTTATAGAGGTAGAAGCTAAGAGGTTAGCTTCTAGCAAACTTAAAGCTAAACTAGAGAAAGAAGAAAGAAAACTAAAAATTGATGACTCATCATCTTCCAAGTATAAACTTGAAGATCAGAAAATTGATGAAATTACATATTTACTGAGAAACCTTTCTAATAGGATTTCTAAAATTAAACACAACCTAGAATTGCTCAACAAATTGCTGTCAGACCTCAAGCTCAAACTCAATTATGAAGAACTCCTCAAATGTAGATTCTTCAAAGATGAGGTTCTGATCAAAACGTTCAATCATCTTTGTTGATTGATGATCAACAACCATAGGAAACAAGCCCTTTAATCACTAAAGATATCAATAATATTGATTCTTCAATAGTACAAATGGCAATAGTTCCTTCATCTTCACCTCAGTCTTTTGAACAAGAACAAGGAGATGCTCAAATTTCAAAATACCAAGCATTCTCTAAATTTTTGAATGCAAAATCGAATAAATGGTATGATCTAAGACCAAAATCAGGTCCAGGTAGACCTTCAAAATCTACCACTATAATTGAACCTGCAATAAAATCCATTCAAACACAAAATCCAACACCTCAGACTATAGAGTCATCCATTGAAACCTTTTCATCTGACAAGACCATTTTGACAACCTTTAATATTGAAAAGGAATTGTAAAGGGTTAAGATTTCTATACCTTTAGCTAAACTTTCCAAAAGCCCTGGTTATAAAAATCAAGTGTCTAAATGGATATAGCCCTCTAGTGTAGACGTTGAGGGAGATGTTATTAGTTTGCAAGATGAAAAGCCCTCAATATTATTTGGCCCTAGTTCTGATATGATTTATGAAATTATTCCACCATTTTATGTAACTTTAAAGGCTCATGACTTTATTTTGTATAACTGCATGCTGGATTTTTGAGATTCACATAACCTTAGGCCAAAGGTAATTATGGACCAGGTTCAGTTACAAGTTACTCATTCTTATCATGATAATTACACCTTTCACTCAAACAAATTACCATGCCTAGGATTAATCAAAGACCTAGTTGTGACCTTAGCTCAAATACCTATCAAGAGTATAGTTTTAGACATAGTTTTCACTGATATTCCTGCCAATTTTGGCATGCTTCCATCTAGATCATGTTGTGCTAAATTTGGAGGATCACTTTAGATGTACATGTATTTTTCTACTATTCCAGTCTATGGAGGTGAACATTTAAGGTTATATAGGGAAGTTAGATTCCTTCATACTGTTTGTAGGTCTGATCAAGTGAAAACCACCCTATCAATGCAGTAGATCAAGCTTTTGGTTTCTTTCAGCTATCTTCACAAAATTCATCAAACACTCAACTTTCCATTGAAAATATAGTTTCCAAACCTAAAATTGTACAATCAGATACCTGGAAACTTTATTTTGATGGCTCTTGCTCAAAAGAAGGAACATGAGCAAGAATTGTTTTAATTTCACTAAATAAAGAAAACATAACTCATTCATGTAAACTTGAATTTTAGGTCACCAATAATGTGGTTGAGTATGAGGCTTTTCTTCTTGGCCTTGAGCTAGCTAAGAGTTTAAAGGTTCAAAACTTGAGTGTCTTTTCTGATTCTGAGCTTATAGTGAAGCATGTTAGAAATATGTGTCAAACGAAACACCCAAGGCTTAGGTCCTATAGAAATGAAATTTCGGACACAATTGAAAATTTATTCCAAGGATTTAAAATAACTTCTATTCCTAGAGATGAAAATATGCATGCTGACTCACTAGCTGTCTCAGCAAGCTCTTTCAAAATCCCTGAGCCAGTATTGTTAGAGTACCAAATTCAATTCAAGTATAGACCATCAATTCCTGATAACCTCATACTTTGGATAAAAACCCTATAAATTGGTATCTGGAAATGGAGCTCTGCCATGGCACCACGGAGTGGGATATATTAAGGGAAGGATTCTTAATGACCTTCAGTTTTGAAGATGGGTTTGAATTCATTGATGAAGCTCTGCAGGAGATTAAGGTGGCGATCTTTAGAGTTTTGCAAGATCCTTTGCAGTTGGTTAATCCAGATTGGAGCACCCATCTATGCCATGCACTAGAATGCTATAATGTGACCGCTGAGGGGGAGGATGAAGATCCAAGAAATATCAATATTCCAGAGGTAAAAGGCCATCGTGAGGTTGAAGGTCCACAATTAGAAATCTCGGAAATCACCACTCCATTGAAAACCAAGCAAGTAAACATTGGCACTGAAGCAAAGCCAAAATTTGCAAAGATCAAGTACTACTAGGATGATGCCACCGTGGATAAAGTTGTTGAGTTACTTCGCAAGTACCAGGATCTTTTTCCTACCAAGTTTTTGGACCTGAAGGGCATCATAGGTGACTTGGGTGTGATGAAAATCACTTTGAAACCAGACACGAAGCCCATTAAGAAGAGGTTGTATCGCCTTAATCCTAATTACAAGGAAAATGTATGCTTGGAACTAGATAAGATGCTAGAAGCATGCATCATCAAACCTGTAGAGGAATCTGATTGGGTGAGCACGATGGTGGTTCAAGAGAAGAAATAGAAGGGAGAAATAAGGATTTGCATATATCGAAGGAAACTTAATGATGTCTGCATCCATGATCCTTTTCCGACACCATTTACTGATGAGGTATTGGATAATTTTGAAGGGAAGGAGGCCTACTCATTCACTGATGGGTTTTTGGGGTACCATTAGATCAAGATTGCACTAAAGGACAGGAGAAAAACAACCTTCACGACTGAATGAGGTTGTTTTCAATATATTGTCATGTCATTTGGGCTCAAGCATGTACCTGTGATATTCTCTCACGTAGCTATAGCAGTGTTTAATGAGTTCATCCATAAGTTCTTAGAGGCATATTTTGATGACTGGACAATGTTTGGTCTTGTAAAGCACCATGTAGCAAGTCTGCACCTGATGTTGGATACGTGCTGCAAATAACAGATCATGCTAAATCTGAAAAAGTGTTTATTATGTGTCCCCTTTAGGATATTATTGGGTCATGTGGTGTGCAAGAAAGGATTGATGGTGGACCCTACCAAGATTTCGGTGATAGTAAATTTGGAGGCCCCAAGAAATGTCAAACAGTTGCGTGCAACGCTCAGACATAAAGGATATTATAGGAAGTTCATCAAGGCTTATGCTTAGACTATTGTGCCCATGGAGAAACTATTGAAGAAGGATGTTGCATTCTGTTGGGATGAAGAATGTCAACACATTTTGGATGTATTGAAGGAGAAGATGGTCACCACGCCAATTTTGGTCTTCAAAGATTGGAAAAAGGAGTTCCATATACATGTTGATGCCTCTTGCATTATGTTGGGAGTAGTATTAACATTTACCAGTGAAGGAGAGATGGACGACCCTGTAGCCTTCGCGAGTAGGAAATTATCGAAGGCCAAGAATAATTACTCAACGACAGAGTGCGAAGGATTGGCTATGGTGTATGCACTACAAAATTTCAAGCACTACCTATTGGGAGGACATTTTAAAGTGTACACAGATCATTCTGCCTTGAAATACCTGGCCAATAAGCCTGTGTTGGGGGACAAGATCTGCTAATGGTTACTGCTATTCTAGGTGTATGACTTCAAGGTGATTGTGAAGGCAGGAAGGTTGAATGCAGGACCTGACCATCTGTCACGGATCGAGACAGGAGAAAATCCTACTAATTTGGAGTAAAGGTTACCTGATGCGTAGCTCTTCATGATGTGTGTAGCAGATAACCACTTTGTAGATATTGTTCACTTTCTGACTATAGGGACAACACCGAAAGGATACACCAGTCAGAAAAAGAAGTTAGTAGTGCATGCGATGGATTTCTCAGTAATTGCAGGACATTTATATAAGATGGGTGCATACGAGATATTGTGATGATATATGCCATATTTTGAATGGAATAACATCCTAGGTGAAGCTCATGGAGGGGTTGCGGGAGGATATTATGCAGGAAAGGC
The DNA here is from genome assembly GCA_000404065.3 of Pinus taeda. Classification (NCBI taxonomy): domain Eukaryota; kingdom Viridiplantae; phylum Streptophyta; class Pinopsida; order Pinales; family Pinaceae; genus Pinus; species Pinus taeda. The sequence continues at coordinate 84,428 of APFE031404273.1, read as the reverse complement.
GACAACGTCGAAGATTTTGCGCGTAGGGCTATGGTGGCCTACACTGCATAAAGATTCTAAATCATATTGTAGGGCATGCGATGCATGTCAATGAACGGGAAAACCATCACGGAGGAATGAGTTTCCATAGAATCCTCAAGTATCGTTATAGCCATTTGAAAAAAGGGCAACTGATTTTGTTGGGCCAATTCAGCCCCCAGGAAAGAAGTCAAGTGCATTCTATATCATCACCGCAACAGAGTATCTAACCAAATGGGTCGAGGCACAGTTGGTGAAGGATTGTACAGGTGTTATAGCAGCGAAATTCTTTTTTGAGTATATGTTAACTAGATTTGGCTAGCAAAAAGTGTTGATGAGTGATTAGGGTATGCACTTCCTAAATGAAACGATTAACACGCTGATTGAAGAGTTCCAGGTTTATCATCAGAAGAGCACACCGTATCATCTTGAGGCCAATGGAATAGTTAAGGGATTTAATAATATCTTGGAGAACACATTGAGAAAGATTTGCAACACACAACGGAATGATTAGAATGTGCATGTACCTACAGTGCTATGGGCGTACATGAATACTTGAAAAAATATGACAGGACATACACCTTTTATATTGGTTTATTGCATAGAAGTTGTGATTCCTATAGAATACATCGTACCTAGTCTACCCATAACATCTTTCACAGGTATTGAAGATCAAGAAGCCTTGGAAGAATGGCTCGCAGAGATGATGGAGCTTGAAGAAGATAGATTCTTGGTTGGATTCCATCAACAAGTACAGAAGAAACATGAAAACGCATGGCATGATCGACACATCAAGATATGCACATTCAAGGTAAATTATTTGGTATTGTTGTATGATAGCAAGTTCACTAAGTTTCAAGGGAAATTTTAGATGCACTGGCTTGGGCCATATGTTATCAAAGAGATTACAGATGGAGGTGCAATTCCGCTAACGAAGCTGAATTGAGAACCTTTTCTGGAAAGAGTGAATGGTAGCCAATTGAAACCATATACAGGGGATCTGACTCAATAACTATATAACGACAGGACATTGTTAGTGCTCCAGATAGTTGTAAGGGAGCTTGCGGCTATAAATTACACTACCAGGATTGGAGGACTCTGCGGCAGGTGGGCTGCGAAGAAAATGGTGAAGTTATAGTATAAGAAGTTGCGCGAAGGGAGCTACGCTACAAAGGGAGGTGTCGTGTAGCACAACATGAAAGTGGCTGTTGGATTCACTTTTCATGATTTGACAGCCAGAAGATGGTTAAGAGGAGCGGGCTGGCAGCATTTAAGGCCAAAATCTTTGAAGATTTTCCACCAAAACAACATTAATGATCGAATTTTGGGGGGAACAGACGGATTTGAATTTAAAAGCCCCAATACATTACGCATGTCGATCCATTTTTGTATAAGTCTCAGTCAAAGGGAGGTCCAAACAACTTAATCTTGGTCTCCCTAGGTTTCAATTTCCTATTTTAGAATATAGAGAATGAACAATCTGTCCAAACAGCTTAATCTTGGCAGATTTCAGATAGGTAGAGAATCAAAGGAGCCCAACTGCTTAATCTGGACCCTTGGAAGAAATAAGGGTAGTTTGTAGATAGGAAGGCATAAAAAGAAAAAATTGAAATGTTGGGTCTGCAAGTCTAAGTGCACCCAAACCAAAAGAAGAAATTTTTTTAGGTAGTAGGCTGGGTAAGTAGTTTTGAGGTTGCAGAATCTTGATTTCTGATCAATTTTATGTTTTCAAATTATCATCTCTACTCAGGTCACAGTCATCATACAGTTTCATGTGGAGGAGCTCAAATCAAGCATAACTAACTTCCCTTTCTTCCTCTTCCCTAAATCATTTACTAATTTCCCCAAAAGAGGTCAAGATCTGCTTGATATCTCTTAGTTTCATCATTTTCCATGTCATTAGCCTTGGTGAAGATCTGCTTCACTCAAGGTCCATACATTCTCTACAAAGTTCTATCTCCCCTTTGAAGCCTAAGATCTCTGAAACTTAGCGCTCTTCTTGTCATTTCCATATTAACTACTGACATTATTATTTAACTCCCTATATTTTCCCCATCCCCCTACTAAAACTATGTAAATAATCCCCTTATGTAAATATCCCCTCCCCTTGGTTGAAATATAACCATAAGTATTTCTCTGGGAATTACTAAGTCACCTGGACTTTAGTAAGAACCCTCTTTTTTGCATAATTTTCATTCCCAGGTGTTTTGGACCCCTTCCAAAACACAAAGAACCCCTCTCCAAATGCAAACCCCCCCCCCCCCGCACATTTTCCATGGGATTTATTAATATTTGATTAATAAATAAACCAAGCGCCGAACATTAACCCGTTTCCTAAAGTCTAAACCCACCCGTGCCGTGAAAAATCAAACTTTAACTCGCGCGCTCTTTTATTAAATCTCGTGCACCTTCACCTCCTGTCCACCGTTGGATCGCCTCCTCCAGATCTAATGGCTATTATCCATATCCGGCGCCCTTTTGTATGGATACGTTAGCACCCGATGTCCGACGGTTTTACCGTCGTACACCGGGACAGGTGGCGGCCTCCCATTGCGTCGGGCCGCCCCTAACAGAAACCGCCTCCGTACCAAAGGCGGTCCGATGCACAGGCCAAAACCACTCTCCCCTCACGTAACAGGAGCGCCGCGTCACCCTGCCACGTCGCCTCCACATCACCCCTCACTGCCTGCGCCCGGCCCACGTCACCCTGCCACGTGTCACTGCCACGTCACCTTACTGACTTCAGCATGCTGATGTCACATCCGTACCAGATGGTCCCACTACTGACGTCATGCTGATGTCATCTGCCGTATCTCACACGTCATGCTGACATCAGCAGCCAAAAAACGGAAAAAACGCACAAGCGCGAAAGTCAAGCTTCGGAGCTCCGGAATTAATCGCGCATCGCTATGGGAAATAGGCCGAAATGGAGAATCTTTAGGGAATATTTTTATTCCTCGGCCATTTTTGCATCGAAAAGGCCCGTAAAAGCCTGATTTTTTAGTTTTGAACACATCATAATACAGAGAGAGACCATGATCAGATGTTAAAGAGTATCAGCACAGACATGAAGCCAAAAGCACATCAAAGAGTATCAGGAAGCGGCGGAGAACATCAATATAGCGGCAAAGTGTATCAGAAAAAATCTTTCAGCGGCCTGAAGCAGGTGAAAATTAAAGACCCTCCAGCAAAGTCAAAGAAAACGGTGGAGCCATTTAAAGTTTTCAATTCTCAGTGATTGCACATTAACTCTCATAAAGATCGGTGGATCAAAACTCAATGCACAGTTATTACAGAACCACTGCACCAAGTCACAGAGGGAAACACATCAACTCATTTTGATCCAACTGCCTCTGGCGCAGCCCAAAGGACTTACTTGCATTTAATTCCAGCATAGATTAGGTTTTAGAAAGCTTTCCCATAGACCTGTTTAGGTCAGTTGTAATAAATACTTTCAGATATTTTACCTATATATACCACCCTGAAAAATTTAATAGGGGTGGGTTGGTTGATTGATTTTGGTTGTGTTAACTTTCCCTCAAGCAGAGACTCACACTGTATATGTGATAATTTCTATAATCAAAGATTGCTTGAGAGTTCGAAGAATGGACTGTGCACTGCGTTGACTTGGCTGAAGAGTGATTGTGGAATTCCTATGCTTCTACATGGTTCAATAAGTGTTATTTAACTCTGTTTAGTCTCTTATGTTCGTTTATCATTTATGTTCCATTATCTAAAATTACAGAAAGGAAGAATAGTTTAGGATTTGCTCGGCAGCACCCTATGCTCAATTTCTGTGATTTCTGCATGTTTTCATCAAAAATAGCTATGAATATGCATACTTAAATGATCATGTTTACACTGTTTTCTTTTACATATGAATGTTAATTTAGGAATTCTTGACTGCTCCTAGATAACCATTCATTCACCTTCCTTCTCTGTCAACTAGTAAAAGATTCTTAATTGCCTTTCGCCTCTGACTTACATCCCATCTTTTAGCAAATTGGTATTGTTTCATGTATAGCTATCCTACTCCATAATCCTCTTGTGACCAAGAAAACGCAACAGCAAGCCTTAATCCATGACTCCATGCCCAATTATTTGAAACTTATCACACTATCCTTTGCCTCTCCGCTTGAAGGCAACTTCCTTCCATTCAAACTCCATCCAAACTTAAAAAAAACCCACTGAACCCAATAGCTAGCCTAAAATCAGCATCAACAAAGCTAAATCATTAAGAGAGAGCCCTCTCTAATTGCAGGTGGGCTAGAACCTACAATCCAAAGATTGTTTTGTGGTTACCTCGGCCGTATCCCTTCAGGAGCCAAAGGACAACCTGAGTGATAACATAATGGCAACTCCACTGGGGAATTCCTCAGATAATCTCACTAAACCAGTCTGCAGCTCCACAGAGGAAGAAACCGACCTTTGAAAGTCTCGATCGACCTGTGGTCTTAGAAAAATTCCCGAAAAAACAAACTAGAAGCTGGCTCCCAAGAGAAATCCATGATATACAAGGTCGAATCCAGACCCCAATTGCACAGCCGCTTTTGAAAATCCGAATTTAATCCCCAAAATCATTAGAAGACAAGAGCAACAAGAAGACCCTATTGCTTCCAGTCTTGAAACAGTTCAGCCAAGCTGTGTTCCAACCCCTGTCAAAGTCCTATTTCGTTCAACTCCAAGTTGCCCTTGTTCCTCATCCACTTCTTCAGGCACTTCTTCCACACCTCCATTCGCTGCAAATACTACTGCTACAACTCCTAGTATCCCAGCTGTTCCAGTTATTCCTCTCATCCCGGTTGTTTCCCTTATCCCTGTTAATATGGCTAACAGATATGAACCTTTACAGTTGCCTCCAAATCCCGGGGCCATGCCTAAGGATTATCAGTCCAAGATAACCTATTTTGATGGCACAAGTGCCTGCAAATCTCTCCAGCATACAAAGAAAATGCAGGATTACTTTGAGAGTTATGAAATCGATGATGATAGTGTGAGAATGAAAATTTTGTTCAAAGTCTAACATGCGACGTTAGGACTTGGTTTAGAGCACTTCTAGCCACTTCCATAGGAGACCCAGAAGCCTTATACCAATCGTTTATCAACAGATGGGAAAAAAAGAAAGATCCCCTGCACATACTATCTGAGTATGACAACATCAAAAGAGGCCCTCAAGAGACTGTCTTGGACTATTGTGCAAGATTTAACAATGTTTATAATGCAATACCACAGAATCTAAGACCTCCACCTGACTTTGCGTTGTACAAATTCCCTGATGGTTATGATGCCGAAATGGCTTATCAGTTAAGGGAAAGATCCCCCCAAAGCCTTGCAGAAATGAAAAACGTTGTTGTTAGTGTGGAGGCAAATCTAATTGCCAAAAGGAACAGAGCAAGAACTGAAAGAAGAAATACCTTCAAGGAAGAACCCTCAGCCTTCGATCAGAAGCTAGATGCTATTATCAGTGGCATCCATAGGCTGGGAGACAGAGTAGAAAACGTTGAGAGGAAAACTTCATGGGAAGGACAACAACCCAATGCCGTAAGGAATCCAAACTTCAGAAAAAACCAAAACTCAAACGCTGGAAGGGCTAGTCCCGACCATGATATTAGGCCTCCTTTCCAGGAGAATTATGTGGAAGCATCCACATCTAGTGAGCCAATAGATGAGACTCATATGAATTTGTTAGATTCAAAGAATGAGCAACATACTTTTCTCACTCAAGAAGACCAAGACCATCATGACATAAACCAATTTCAAACTAAGTCTGGTGAGTCTTTTGATTTCAAACAAGGTTATGATACTGCTGTATATGAGGTGCACAAGCAATATAAGTTGAGAACAAGGACCATCGATGTCCCGGCACCCAGCAAAACAAAGGACAACAAACAGCTCAACAAAATTAAAGACAAGGTCACCATAACCCAACCAGCTGATAGCTCTGTCCCAAACCCGCACCAAGTGACTATAGAAGACATAACAAACGTGCATCCTCCTATTACCCAGCCCCCTCCTTCTTCTTCCTTGAGTGAAAATTTAAACAGCAATCCTAAAAGCTTTCCCAAAGCAGATATACCACAAGTTGTCATTCATCATAACGTAGACATTCAAAAAGAAAATAGAGAAAACATTCTTGACAACGAAAAAACTACTTCTGCTAATGCAAGGATTCCGCTGGAGAAACCATTTAACTTAGAAACATAGATTGGCAAACTCAAAATATCTATCCCCCTCTCTGAACTTGCCAAGAATGATGTCTATAAGCAACAGATCCAAAGGTCACTTCAAATTCCGCAAGTCAGGGATGATATAAATGTTTTAGAGGATACCCCTGAGCTGCTGTTTGGTCCAGAAGTTAATGGGAAATAAACATATGGACCTGTTCCACCCTTTTATGTCAGCTTTCACATACATGACAAGATCTTGCACAATGCTATGTTTGACTCAGGTGCCTCACATAACCTTATGCCCAAAGCTGTAATGGAAAAACTGAACCTTGATGTCACTAGACCCTACAAAGATCTATACTCCTTTGACTCAAGTCAGGTCAAGTGCTTAGGATTAATCAAAGACCTTTGTGTGTCTTTAGTCCAATTTCCCAACAAGACAATCCTAATGGACGTAGTAGTTACTGACATTCCCGCAAATTATGGTATGCTCCTATCAAGATCATGGGGAGAAAAACTGCAAGGACCCCTTCAACTTGACCTCTGTTATGCCACTATATCTGTCTTTGGGAAACCAAAGAGACTGTACAGGGAAACACTGATGAAGTATGTGGTAAGTAGTGAGGAAAAGCCCCAAAATTTTCCAATTTATGCAATCCATTCTGATATGGATTCTTTCATTTTATTCAATGATGACATAAATGTTCCAAGTATTAAGAAGCCTTCAACCTTAGAGCAAGAAACATGCATCAATGAGGAATCAGTTACCAATACCCGTGAAACTATCACAACAGTCAAGGCAACCAACAAACAAGAAGAACCTCCAGAAACAGAAATTGTAGGTCTGCCCAATCCTCAAATAACTGAAACTCCTAATACCAATCACAAACAAGAAATCACATGGTATCTAGAGTTTGATGGTTCTGTCAACAAGTTAGGAGCAGTGGCAGGGGTATGGATTCACAACACACATGATAATCACGCAGAAGGCATGCCTATAGGTTAAATTTCAGATGTACAAATAACATGGCAGAGTATGAGGCTCTCCTCTTAGGCCTTAAATTGCTCAAAGCCTTAGGAGATGCAAAAGTATCCATTCTAGGTGACTCCGATTTAATTATACAACAAATGAAAGGTAACTTTGTGACCAATGAAAATAGAATGAGAGCTTATAGGACTGCTGCCACAGAAATACTCAGGTCCTTCAATGAATCCAAGCTTGACAAAATTTCAAGAGACCATAACATTCATGCTCACAATCTAGCAACTTTTGCTAGTACATGCAAGCTTCCCTTTGAGCCAAACTACCATTTTACTACTAAGATAAAACATAGACCCTCGGTCCCTAACAATTTTAAAGATTGGAAAGTGTTTCAAAGTGATGCCCAGATTAACAATTTCCTCACTCTTGAGGGCGAATTTTCGAATACAAATATTGACATGGATGCCATAAATGATTCCCAACAGCTAACAAAAGAAAATCAACAGGCTGTAACAGCTGCAATAGCTAAACAAATTCTCAACCCGACTGTTTTTGATAAAGCAAACATACAAGAGCTAAAACATATGCATTTAGAAGAAACAGCCAAAACTGAGGCTGAGTTCATTGACCTAAAGGATAAATTTTTTCCTGTTGGACTGACTCCATTAGAAGACATGTTTGATGATAATGATGTTCCCAAGAAACCAAAAATGGAGCCTATAAATGCATCTATTGAAGAACATAACATAGGGACAGCAGATAAGCCCAAACTGATTAAATTATCCAAAAATCTGCCTCTTGATCAAAAACCAAAATATGTCGATCTATTCAAAGAATTCCAAGATGTATTTTCTTGGAGTTATGAGGACTTGAAGTCCTATGACACCTCAGTAATTCAACACACCATTCCCTTAAAACCAAATCAAAAACCGTTCAAACAGAAACTTAGAAGAATCAACCCCATGCTTCTTCCCCTCATTGAAAAAGAAATAAAGAGAATGTTTGAAGCAGGTATCATTGCACCCATCAGATTCTCTGAATGGGTATCTAATTTAGTTCCCACTAGGAAAAAAACAGGAGAGATAAGACTGTGTGTAGACTTGAGCAATTTAAACCAGGTCTCTCTAAAAGACCACTACCCTTTGCCCAAAATGGACCATATCTTACAAAGAGTAGTGGGTTCCTCTATAATTTCTTTACTAGATGGATTTTCAGGATTTAATCAGATACTTTCTCACCCGGATGACCAAGACAAGACAACCTTTACCACACCATGGGAAACATTTAAATATGTTAAAATGCATTTCGGACTAAAGAACGCTGGTGCTACCTTTCAAAGGGAAATGGATATTACATTTGCCAAGGAGATACATGATTTCCTTGTTGTTTACCTTGATGATCTAACCCCATTCTCCAAATCTGACCAAGAGCACCTTAAGCACTTAAAGCAAATTTTGATGACATGTAGGAAATATGGCATTTCCTTGAATCCTAAGATGTCCCTGTTTTCCCTTGAGGAAGGCAAGCTTCTAGGCCATATCATATCAAAATATGGGATTAGAATTGGTCCTGAAAGAATTAAAGCCATCCTACAAATCCCCTATCCAAGAAACATAAAATAACTGCAAGCATTCCTTGGAAAGATCAATTTCCTAAGGAGATTTATCCCAAACCTAGCAGAGCTAATAAGGCTATTGAGCAACATGTTGAAGAAGGATGCCAAGGTAAAATGGTCTCTTGAAACCAAGCATGCTTTTGAGAGTATCAAAATTGCCTTGACTCAAACGCCTGTCCTCACCAGTCCACAATTCGACAAAGATTTTATCATTTTTTCCTTTGCATCTGAGCACACTATAGCCGTTGTCCTTTTGCAAAAGGATGGTCAAGGTAATGAAAATCCAATTGCTTTCTTCAGCCGAGCTTTAAGAGATGCACCCTTGAAATATCAGATTATGGAAAAGCAGGCTTATGCCCTGGTTAAGGCCATCAAAGACTTTAGAATTTACATCTTATACTCCCATGTGATTGCCTACGTCCCAAACTCTGTTGTAAAAGATATATTAACTCAAGAGGGACTAGAAGGCAAAAGAGGCAAGTGGATTGCCAGCATCCTTGAATACGACATTGAGATAAAACCTACCAAACTGATAAAAGGATGAGGGTTAGCCAAACTAATGTCCGAAACAAACTTCCAAGCCTTAGAAATTAATCAACTGGACAATGAACAGGAGCTGGCGACTCCACAGATCAGTGAAACCTTTTTGCAATCCCCATGGTATGCTAATATTTGCTTTGTATTGTTAAACCTGTGTTCTCCCCCAGGATTGTCCAGGACCAAGAAAATATTTTTAAGGATGAAATCATCAAAGTTTTGTGTCATAGATGGTGCTTTGTTTTGGAAAAATCATGAAGGTATTTTGCTTAATTGTTTGACTATGAATGAAACTAACAACATCATGAAAGAATTCCATGCAGGGGACTGTGGAGGACACTTATATTGGAAGTCCAATGCTGACAATATTTTAAGGGCCAGTTATTATTGGCCCTCTGTATTTGCAGATGTCAAGAAGTTTGTTGTTTCATGCAACAAATGCCAAATCTTTGAAGGGAAAAGAAAATTACTGCCTTTGCCCCTTAAGCCCATTTCAACCGAGAAGAATTTTCAACAATGGGGTCTTGACTTCATTGGAGAAATCCATCCCTCTTCCTCAGGCCAGCACAAGTGGATTCTGACAGCCACTGATTATTTCACTAAGTGGATTGAAGCCATCCCATGTAGACAAGCCAACGACTCCACCATTATCCAATTCCTTGAGAGAAATATCCTTTCCAAATTTGGCTGCCCTGAGAAAATCATCACTGACAACGCTGCTACCTTCAAATCCAAAAAGATGATCAACTTCTGCCATAAATTCCACATTACCTTGGGCCACTCCACAGCTTACTACCCTGAAGGTAATGGCTTGGCTGAATCATCCAACAAAAGCCTCATCAATATCATAAAGAAACTGTTAGAGGAAAACAAAAAGAACTGGCACATGAAACTCACAAATGCTCTGTGGGCAGATAGGCTTTCAACCAAGAAATCCATTGGGATGAGCCCTTATGAGTTAGTATATGGCATGGAAGGCAGATTTCCTTCATCATTGGGCATTCCTACTATCAAATTGTTACAGGAGATTCAGGCTAAACCAAATGATATGCAGAGAAGAGATAATCAAACCATTCATCTTCAGCAAACCAGAGAGTAAGTGTATGACAAAGCTCAAATGCTGCAAGAGAAGCTCAAAAAGATGTTTGATAAGAAAGCTAAAGCAGAGGATTTCCGGGTTGGCAGCAAAGTTCTTAGATGGGACACACGAAGAGAGGACAAGGGAAAACATGCAAAATTCGATTTTCTATGGAAAGGTCCATACATTATCATCATTGTGCAAGGCAATAACACATATTTTCTCAAATCTCTGGATGGCAGCACAGCTGAAGAAGGCCCTGTTAATGTCCAAATGCTAAAACACTACAATGATCCCTTTTGATTGAAAAGAACAGGTGATGTTATTTTCTGTACATAAACGTTTGTATATATCAGCAGTTTAATTTGTTTTGTAACAATCCAGATGCTAGAGCATGCAGAAGAAAGCAGGCAGTGCTTTACAATTTACTAGCAAATCAGTTAAGGGAAAGTGTTGTTAGCAGTCCAAAAGTTCAAATCAATCCAACAATCAGCACTAAGAAGTTTCAAAGCACAATAATAACATAAGATCAAGGCAGTCTGACCTGTTGTTCTTGGATTATCACAAGGAGAAGCCATCCCCAAGTGGAGCCACTGTTAGCCTCCTGCTGCAGCAGGTTACTCATATTTCATGATTGACATTTTTACAGGACAAATATGTCATACTATGCATACTGCAATGCTCCATATTTGCTAACAGCCACCAAAGGCAAAGGCCATGAAAGTGTGCAAGTCAAAGTTCATCTGCTGCATTCCAATTTTGAAGAGTTATTCCATTTTTGTACAATTCTCAGTCAAAGGGAGGTCCAAACAGCTTAATCTTGGTCTCCCTAGGTTTTAATTTCCTGTTTTAGAATATAGAGAATGAACAATCTGTCCAAACAGCTTAATCTTGACAAATTTCAGATAGGTAGAGAATCAAAGGAGCCCAACTACTTAATCTGGGCCCTTGGAAGAAATAAGGGTAGTTTGTAGATAGGAAGGCATAAAAAGAAAAAATTGAAATGCTAGGTCTGCAAGTCTAAGTGCACCCAAACCAAAAGAAGAAAAAATGTTAGGTAAGTAGTCTGGGTAAGTAGTTTTGAGGTTGCAGAATCTTTATTTTTGATCAATTTTATGTTTTCAAAGTATCATCTCTAATCAGGTCACAGTCATCAGGCAGTTTCATGTGGAGGAGCTCAAATTAGGCATAACTAACTTCCCTTTCTTCCTCTTCCCTAAATCATTTACTAATTTCCCCAAAAGAGGTCAAGATCTGCTTGATATCTCTTAGTTTCATCATTTTCCATGTCATTAGCCTTGGTGAAGATCTACTTCACTCAAGGTCCATACTTTTTCTAAAAAGTTCTATCTCCCCTTTGAAGCCTAAGATCTCTAAAACTTAGTGCTCTTCTTGTCATTTCCATATTAACTACTGACATTATTATTTAACTCCCTATATTTTTCCCCATCCCCTACTAAAACTATGTAAATAATCCCCTTATGTAAATATCCCCTCCCCCTGGTTGAAATATAACCATAAGTATTTCTCTAGGAATACTAAGTCCCTGGACTCAGTAAGAACCCTCTTTTGCATAAATTTCATTCAGTGTTGGACCCCTTCAAACACAAAGAACCCTCTCCAATGCAACACCCCCCGCCCCCCCCCGGCGCATTTTCCATGGGATTTATTAATATTTGATTAATAAATAAACCAAGCGCTGAACATTAACCTGTTTCCTAAAGTCTAAACCCACCCGCGCTGTGAAAAATCGTGAAAAATTAAACTTTAACTCGCGTGATCTTTTATTAAATCCCACGCACCTTCACCTCTCGTCCACTGTTGGATTGCCTCCTCCAAATCTGACGGCTATTATCCATATCGGGCGCCCTTTTGTATGGATACGTTAGCACCCGATGTCCGACGGTTTTACCGTCGTACATTGGGACAAGTGGCGGCCTCCCATTGCATCGGGCTGCCCCTGATAGAAACCGCCTCCGTACCAAAGGCGGTCCGATGCACAGGCCAAAACCACTCTCCCCTCACGTAATAGGAGCGTCGCGTCACCCTGCCACGTCGCCTCCACATCACCCCTCATTGCCTGCGCCCGGCCCACGTCACCCTGCCACGTGTCACTGCCACATCACCTTGCTGACGTCAGCATGCTGACATCACATCCGTACCAGATGGTCCCACTGCTGACGTCATCCGCCGTACCGCTGATGTCATGCTAACGTCAGCAGCCAAAAAACGGAAAAAAACGCGCAAGCGCGAAAGTCAAGCTTCGGAGCTCTGGAATGAAAAACAGAGGCAATTTTCGATGCGCGATTAGTGTTAAGTGCTAATCACGCATCACTACAAGAAATAGGCTGAAATGGAGAATCTTTAGGGAATCATTTGATTCCTCGGCCATTTTTGCACCAAAAAGGCCTGAAAAAGCCCGATGTTGCAGTTTTGAACACATCAGAATACAGAGAGAGACCAGGATCAGATGTTAAAGAGTATCAGCACAGACATGAAGCAAAAAGCACGTCAAAGAGTATCAGGAAGCAGCGAAGAACATCAATGTAGCAGCAAAGTGTATCAGAAAAAATCTTTCAGCGGCCGGAAGGAGGTGAAAATTAAAGACCCTCCAACAAAGTCAAAGAAAACGGTGGAGCCATTTAAAGTTTTCAATTCTCAGTGACTGCACATTAAATCTCATAAAGATCGATGGATCAAAACTCTATGCACAGTGATTACAGAACCACTGCACCAAGTCACAGAGGGCAACACATCAACTCAGTTTGATCCAGTTGCCTCTGGCGCAGCCCAAAGGACTTACTTGCATTTAATTCCAGCATAGATTAGGTTTTAGAAAGCTTTCCCACAGACCTGTTTAGGTTAGTTGTAATAAATACTTTCAGATATTTTACCTATATATACCACCCTCAAAAATGTAATAGGGGTGGATTGGTTGATTGATTTTGGTTGTGTTAACTTTCCCTCGAGCAGAGACTCGCACTGTATATGTGATAATTTCTATAATCAAAGATTGCTTGAGAGTTTGGAGAATGGACTGTTCACTGCGTTGACTTGGCTGAAGAGTGATTGTGGAATTCCTGTGCTTCTACATGGTTCAATAAGTGTTCTTTAACTCTGTTTAGTCTCTTATGTTTGCTTATCATTTATGTTCCATTATCTAAAATTACAGAAAGGAAGAATAGTTTAGGATTTGCTTGGCAGCACCCTATGCTCAATTTCTGTGATTTCTGCATGTTTTCATCAGAGACAGCTATGAATATGCATACTTAAATGATCATGTTTACACTATTTTCTTTCACATATGAATGTTAATTTAGGAATTCTTGACTGCTCATAGATAACCATTCATTCACCTTCCTTCTCTGTCAACTGGTAAAAGATTCTTAATTGTCTTTCGCCTCTGACTTACATCCCATCTTTTAGCAAATTGGTATTGTTTCATGTATATCTATCCTGCTTCATAATCCTCTTGTGACCAAGAAAACGCAACAACAAGCCTTAATCCATGACTCCATGCCCAATGGTTTGAAACTTATCACACTGTCCTTTGCCTCTCTGCTTAAAGGCAACTTCCTTCCATTCAAACTCCATCCAAACTTAAACAAAACCCACTGAACCCAATAGCTAGCCTAAAATCAGCATCAACAAAGCTAAATCATTAAGAGAGAGCCCTCTCTGATTGCAGGTGGGCTATAACCTGCAATCCAAAGATTGGTTTGTGGTTACCTCGACCGTATCCCTTCAGGAGCCAAGGGACAACCTGAGTGATAACAACGAGTATCCTTTTCTTTTGATGTTTCTTGATACTTTTCTTCTTGATATTTCACTTCTTGAACCTTCTTCTACTTGATATGTCCTTCTATCTTGAGAGTTTGAAGAGTGGTAATTCTTGCCATTGCAATACAAGATATGGCCAGATTCATTTGTTCTTTCTCTAGGGTTGGTTCCTGGTGTATATCCTCTTCTTTTGACATTTCTTGATCCTTTTTGTCATTAGGAGGCCTTTCTTGTAGTAGCTTTGTCCCACCTTCCTTCAAACCTTCCATGTCTTTCTTCAAATCTTCCTTGCCTTTCTTCCAATATGCTTTCATACAATCGATATCAACTTCCATGGCATAGATACAACTATTTATATTTTTTTCTCTAGAATAACATTTACCCTTATATTCAATTTTTGAAAGTCGTCAATGTGCTCTGCCATTGAACCCTTTTGTTTGAGATTTATCAATTGGCTAAAGAAGGTGTTTCTCTTTGTATCCTCATAATGTGATATCGTTTCCTCCATGAAAATTGACCATGTGACAAGTGGTTTACGAGAACAAAGCACTTTATACCATAAAAATTGATTCGGTTCTAAATAATTAGATGCAATACATACCTTTTGTAACAATGGTACACCATGTAAATCGAAATATTTCTCCACTTGTAGTATTTAATTTACTAGATCCTTGCCATCAAACTTCCTCATCTCACTTTTTCTTTATTTTAGGAGCTCGATCTTGAAATGACTGTAACTCTATAATTTTGGATATTTAAGTTTTGAAATTTTGGCCTTTAATAGCGCTCTGAGTCCTCTTTCTAACTCCATAAGTATGATTGCAATTGGATTCCTGAAGAAATATTTATTACCAATCTCCCACGATGACCTAATTATAGAATAGTTCAGTAGAGTGAACTTGTACGACATGCCACATGTCACTGTTTCAACCTTACGTTATGAAAATTATACCCAAACAAAATAAAGTCCATCCTCTTTCTATAACTTCTTACTAAATTTCAATCTGATGCTAAGAGATAAAGTTATGATGATTTTCCCATGGTCATATGTTTAGAATGTAATTCGGGAGTCTGCAAAAACCCTAACTTCTTCAAATCATATATCTACAAATATAGCGAGACAAAATCTGAAATTCGGACCCAAGCTTCAAACTGATTTCTTCTCAAATGGGTTTTCTTTTTAGCTTCTGAAACTTCGTAGTGAAAAAATTTATAGCGAAAATTCCACGATGACCTGTTTTAGATGAAATTGTGGAGCTTGCAATAACCCTAACTTCCTCAGATCATATCTCCAAAAATATAGCAAGACAAGATCTGAAATATGGACCTGAGGTTTAATGAGATTTCATCTAAAATGGGTTTTTTTTTAGCTTCTGAAATGTCGCAAAACGAAAGTTATAGCGAAAATGCCACGATGACCTGTTTGGAGCAGTGAAATCCTAGAATCCGAACCTCTGCTACCAAATATTATGAAACCAACTCACAAAAGATAGAAAAGAGAGATCAACGCCTTCAAAATAAGCCTCTTCAAGGGGGAAACTTCCTTTGCATTACACAAATGAACAATTCTTCGATGATACAAATGACAAGACCTCGTTTCTATATATAGGAGTCTAAAGGGTCATATATAATCAGAGTCAATATAACAATAATAATGTGAGGGCACAATAATAACAATAGTGGGCTTCTATGGGGCACAATAATAACAATATGGGGACTACATGGTCACAGCAACATAATAAGGGGGTTGTAACAATAACAATAAGGGGTTACACTAGTAGTATAGGGACCTAACATGCCCTTCAAAAAGTGTTTCGTGTAAACCTTGTAGGTTGTGGAAGGCTAGGAGAAAAAACACTTCCATAATTATAGTCGTGAGTGGTGGGATTCCTTGTTTCCATAATTTCTCTTTCAATTTTTCTTGCCAACGTAAATTCCTTCTCCAATGAATCAGGTTCCCAAAGACAAACCTCATGTTGAAAGTTATCCTTTAAATTCCCTATGAAGACAACAATCCTTTGCTTCTCAAACACATTTTTACCTAGTAATTAAATTTAACTAATTAACATTATTATATGATGCCATAGTAAATAAAGATAATTCATCACAAGAATTCTTATCATTTGAAAGCACAGGTGACGATAATTACATTCCTATCAACAAGGTGGATGAGCCTTATTCAAATCCATATAATTTCATTTTATCAACAAGGTGGATGAGCCTTATTCATATCCATATAATTGTATTCTTATCAACAAGGTGGATGAGCCTTATTCATATCCATATAATTGCGTTCATATCCAAGAAGAAAACACTAACTTTTGGTTATTATAAAAAAGTGAGTATATCTTTCATGGTTATGCATCAAAGATACCTTCAAAGCTTACATCTATTATACTATCATAAATTTTATCCATGTGCTTTCTCCTTTTTACAATGTTCATTTATGTCCTTCAAAAATCCTTCATAGATGTGTGACTTATACTTTATAAGTTTACAAAAACAAAACAAAATTTCATCATTTTTCATGCAACAGGGATCACATGTTCTACCCTCTAAGAAGAGTCTATGTTTCTAGATTTGGATCACATGTTCTACCTTCTAAGAAAAGTTTGTGTTTACAGCTTTGGTGAGTACATCCTGTACATAGACAACATAATAAAACTTACCCGGAGTCTTTGTGATGCCCCTTTTTGATAGAATATTTGTGACTTGGTTTCTGTTCTCTGTATATGTGTTGGAAGGTGATATCCTGAAAAGAGCTTACTAGAGACCTGATGCGCCTCATCCAGTTTGATAGAATTAGTGGGTTGAAATCAATGAAGTCTTTTACCCTGTCTATGATGCCCTTTGCATCCCCAAATATTTGTAGATGTTCTAGATCCATCCACCTTGCAAATAAAAGAACACCCCATAGTGGAATGATCTCAGCTCTACTATTAGTCCCCGTGCCTCCCTCCCACTAGAAATGATAGTAGTGTCCAGTATCTAAGATAATAAAGGCACCACAACCACACTTTCTCTTATGATAGGCGCCATAAAAAAAAATCAATGTGGAAAACCTGCCAAATATTCTGGTATTTCGGCTCGTTTTTCTAATGGCTCTTTTTCCTAGTTCCAATTTCTTCATAGGATGCCACAATTTAAATTGTGGCTTCCCTTATCACTAGCTCTTTCATTTCAAAAATCTTAGAGTTCTTGTACTGCCATATAGTCCAAATAATGTAAAAGGGAGGGAAATAGTGTGAGGTCTAGTTTTGTACCATAGTCCCATACAAGTTGTCGGGGAAATATACACCTTCAGGTGATTTATGTAAGAGCATCTAGTATGCCATCCCATACCTTCCTAGCAAAGGGACATCTCAAAAACAGATGATTCACATCCACAGATTCGTTTTTGCACATAAGGCATATATTAGGACCGATGAAACCCCGATGAAGTAATTGATCCCATGTTAGTATTCAACCATGTATGACCACCTAACAAAAAACCTTGAGTTTCTGTGGAATCTCCTACTTTCGAGCTTCTGTTATAGAATCATTTAGCACTCTTTTAGACATGATGCTCTTTTCTGGGCCTAGGCAGTCCCTTTTTCCATATAGACTCAATATTATATTAAAAAATAATATTTCAAATTCAATACGTGACTCTTCCCACAATAAATCGCATAAATACGCGGGTGTTATAACATTGCACCCGTGTATACCTTTTAAAATATGAAATAAAACTGTTATTTTTCAGGCAGGGTTCACTGGTTTTACCAAGTGTTATCGAGAAAACTAGTGTCCATTCAGAGCTACTAGTCCCACTAAGACGGGTAGCTATCTTAGAAACAAACAAAATAAAGTTACTTGTTTTTTGCTTTATGAGAGATAGATGAGAGAGAAGCAGAGAGTACCAACCTCAGTCTTTCACTTGGCTCCTTGCTTGTTTCCTCCCTCCTTTGATAGAGCTTTTCCACTCCCTCCTCACTTCTCTCGCTTCAAAGAAACACCTGTAGAGTCAAAGCAGCATAATACCATCAAAGAAGAGAGATATATAACCATAAACAATATAGGATCAGATATATATTAACCATACAAATGCATATATCAATACAAGATTTAGAAATATACAAGAATATGGAGGAAAACTCAAATAGCTATATTGATAGAAGTAGTAGAAGAGAGGATTACAACCCATTGGTCTGACCCAACGCCATCCTCCTAGCATGAAAGCCCTCTTCACCTCAAGAAAGGCTAGATCTCCCAACGCTATGATGTTTCACAGAGAAACCAATATCAATTCCTTACAAAATACAAAATTCCAGCCTCCTAGATCTCTAGGATGAGGGATCCATATATAGATATTTGCAGGTGGGTGAGTCAGCTTTTGGGATTTTTATTAGTGTCATTTCTCTAATAGCTCTTGGTTCCACTTGGAGATTTCATGATCTCTTACTCATCCCTGGGCGAATTTAGAGAGGCAAGTGTCAAATGAGCAATTTCTAGAAGATTCTCTGGGTTTCCACCTAGCAAACTGCCTCTACCATTTGTATGCTCTCGCTCATCGCACCCTATAGAAGGGATTTTCAGTATGCATCGCACCCTTTTTTTGTAACAGGTGAGATGCATCATGCCCTCAACATGAAGCAGTCTGTATGGTCCAATTTTGACCAGTTCTGAGTAGTTTTTCAGGGAGAACTTCTGGGAAATGATGTAATCAATTGACCTTGTTCCTTTAGGGTATGAAACAACACTTTTAGCGGCTTAGAAGCCCTTGGTTTATGGACATATGTGATTGGGGTTGTAGTGCCCAAATATGTCTATAATAGTTGCCCCCTAAAGCATGAGGTCGTAAATCTTCTGATGTC
>APFE031404273.1:51741-65107 GCA_000404065.3 Pinus taeda | reverse complement strand
ATTACCAGCCAATGATGTAAGTTGTTAACAGGCACGAGAGGAATCACCGATAATGATGATGACCCTCAAGGTACTGCAGTACAATTCACGTGGTGTGAATACATGAGTCAATGTTGAACACCACGTAAAATATTTAGGTCGAAGGCCATTGATGTATACCTATTGCCAGAAATGAGAAACTTTCCATTGAGGCATGCAAGCTTCAAAGTACTGAAAGGGTTGTTCCTAAGTCGACTTCTTGGATAATGAGTTGATGTCGACAAGAAGTGAGCTATCATAGGAGGGCCTTAATGAATCCCACATCTACGACATGGAACGAAGGAAATGATTTTGCGGAGGTGAAAATAATCTGATGATACAAGGTTCAGGGTGGCGGTCATGAAAGACTGGAGCGTGAAGGTATTGTAGCGGATGAGGCGTAAGCTGGGTTGGTGAATTCTCTAAGTGACTTCTCTTGAACATATCAGTGACATTAAATGGATTGGTAGCGTTAACCCCAAAAATGGATGGTCCGGAGGACCAATGGTGATATGACTGGTGAACGGAATAACCCAACCCGACTCAATCATGGTGATGGAGTGAAAGTTTCATGTTCAAGAGCGACCTGCTACCAACAAAGTTTCTTCAAGTTTTCTTCCCAATTTTTCCCCAGTGATTTTTGATTAGTACCTCTTTATTTTTGTCAAGCTTGAGGAGGATAACATATGCTTGTTCTATAATTTTCCCTTTGGGCAAACCTGTCACTATGTTTTAACGAGCCTAGCGACAATGAAACTCGCTCTTGTCTATAATGGACAAGTTTGTCACTATTGTTTTAACGAGTTTAACAACAAAGATAACTTGATCCTTTTCAATTTTAGAGAGTCTGAAAAGAGACGAAAAGGAAACTCCAGTAATCATGTTTCATAGTATAATCCCTTAAATCTGAAAAAGTATAAAATAATACGAAAGGGATGACTTTTCCGATCACTTTAATGAGCTGAAAAAGACAAGCGCTTGATCTTTTTGTGTAATGATCCCTCAGGTCCAAAAAGATTAAAATCTAGAGGAGGGATGGCACTTCCAATGACTTTAACAAGCTGGAGAGGCCAATTGCTTGGAAATCATTTTATATTTTACGAGTCTAAAAAGAGCTTAAAAGAGACTCGTCTTTGAGGAACAAGTGATATTTTTGGGTAGCAGCTGGTTCCAGGTAAGGTTTGGAACTTTTCAATCATGGCAATGTAAAGAAAGTGGCTAACAGAATCACTCTTTGTAGTTGTTCCTCAAAAGGGTAAACAATCAAGTGGAGGCGGATGATCGGCTAAAAAGTGGAGGTGATGGTAAGAACACGACCAGGCCTCAAAAGTTGATAGTAATGCGATCTAAAAGGTTATTTACCGGAATTGGGTTCATTTTTTAATGAGATTAAACTCTGGGGGAACATATGCTCATAACTAGATTATTTTTTAATGAGCTTGAACTTTGCAGAAACACCGCTCGTGATAATAGTCAGAGATGTTCGATTCACCATTAACGCTATGTTCTCTTGACGATCGTACTACTTGTTCAATTGCTCCATCAAAATGATTAGAAATGTAAATACATGCTTGAAAAAATGAGTTAAAAAACCAACACCTTACTTGAATTACGTGAACAGTGACATAAAAGTAGTTTTTAGCTCTCATTTTACCATTTCATTCAAATTTGGGATTGTTGGAGCTCTGGAGGTGTTTTCCCCCTCGATTTTCATCAGCTGATTCCAGGAGATTCTATGGACTAGGTAGGAGCTAACCCTAAGCTCTTCACTTGCATTCTTTCCTTTTCTGATTCTGAGCATGTTTTCTTGTTTTTTTGAGCCTATAGGGTTTGAACATTTCGTTCTCTCCCCATTGCACCTAGTACACATCGAAAGGTGTGATGCATACTGGGCTGGCCATTGGCCAGTCAGTCTGCATTCTACCCATTACACAACTAGGGTGCAATGGGCGCAAGGAGAAAAGTTTATGCACTGATTTTTCATGGAAATTTTTCCTGTTTTTTCCCAAATCAGGATCCTAATTCTTCTCTTGTTTGTTTTTCAGAGGTTCATCAGAGCTAGATGGTCATTACATGGTGTGAGCGCGAGCATGAAGAAGAGGATATGATTGCCTTACATGATTTGGGTACGGTGACTTCATTGCGGAACTGTGGCTTGCTCAAGTTCTTCCGCATATCTAGCATGAGGCAACAAATCAACTTGTTGCAATATCTCCTCGATGCATGGGATCCTACCAACCAAGCGTTCCAGATTAGAGGTAAATCCATCCATTTGACCATTGAGGATATCTACTTCATGACTGGTTTATCGAGGCGTGGTGCCTCTCTCTCACTATCAAGATCTGCCCATGGGGGTGAATTTGTGAGGGATTACATTCGCTGATACTGTGGGGATGGATCTCAACCGAGCAGGGACGGCAAGATCAGCATTAGAGATGTCACTGACCAGTCCTTGAGGACTATCTTATTCACCTTTTCTAGATTGGCTGGCAGCATGGCTCTTCACTTGGCCAATAGGACCTATGTGCAGTATGCCTTGGAATGCCTTGAACCAAAGGTATTGAACTGGTGTGATGCAGTACTTCCGGTGATAAAAGAACAACTTACCAAGGTGAAGAACAGAAGATCCAAGAACTTTGGTTATGGTTCTATTCTGACCGTTTTCGCCTCAGAGAAGATCCCACTGATGTAGCCACAATACATTTCACTCGGACTGCCAGCACCAACAAAGCCATGGATGCATAGATGGGTTGACCTTATGGCTAGACATGCTAGTCAGTCGCAGGTTTCATTCTCTGATGCTTTCTTTGAGTGGTTCAATCGTCAGCAGATGGTTTATGCTGAGTATCCATATGCCGGGATGGATTTCAGGGGCAAACCAGATTTGGTGCTGCCAGATGGTGAGCAGTGGGGTGTTATAGGTAAAATATATAACTATATCTTTGTTTATTGCTTTTATAATGTTCTTGTGTTTTTTACATGTTATCAAGACTAATCAAACTCATATAGTTGTGCAGATATTGGACCAGTGCAACCAGTAGTGCACCCGAGGGTAGCAACTGTCGTTCCAACAGGAGAGGCTATAGGGAGGGATATTCTTTGTGATCTGGACGTATCTGAGACCCTTGTAGTATTGCAGGATCAGATCGAGAGTCTCAGCCTTGGTATTCTAGATGTGAGGACCGACAAGTTACCTCTAAGATTACAGTGCCATACTACTGGCGTGCCGACTCGCTGGACTAGGCTCTTATGTATGATCGCAAAGGCGGTGACTTGTTATCACCAACACCATTAGTCTAGGGTGCTTCCTTGTATTTTTGAGTTTTTCGGTCATATGACCGATTTTGTCCTGGACACAGAACATTTTGTAAAAACTATAAACAATTATATATTTTTTTATTTTCGGGGCTTTATTTTGGTTAAGTTATATGATCCTGATGCAAATGTTGATGAAATGCTTTTCTTTTATAAATGTTGCAAATTTCTATCTAACAAATAATTTGCTAATGAATCAATTAATTTTTTTAAGCTTCTGGAAATGTCTTGATATTGAATAGAATCAAACTGCCTTTCCAAAATCCTAACCCTTAGAAAGATACGATAGATAGCTGGATTCCAAACAGAATAGATGCCAGTGAGCTGTAGGATGACGAGTTGTGAGTCTAGCCTGACAACAAGTCGGCGTATTCCATGTGCGATGGCATCAGAGAGAAGTTCTATCAACACGCTATACTCAGTGATGTTTTTCATTGACCGACCAATGCATACCCCTCTGAAACTCACTAATTCACCGCTTGGATCAAAAATGGCCCAAGCTACAGAATATAGGTTCTGCGTACTACGACTAGCTTCATCGGCGTATCCAACAAATGATTCCAATAGGTTCAACATATGCAATAAATGAAAAAGTGGATTACCTAACCAAAACAATCACTCTTGATGAAAACAAAAATGTAACAAAAGCATATGAAGAGATTACTACACTTAGTCAAGCATAGTAACGCTTAAGGTACAACCCGTTTCGAGGTTGCAACAGTGGAATCCCATCGTAATATACTAGCTCATAGGCTCCTTTTGCTAAGACTCGCTTAACAATGTAGGGACCCATCCACAATGATTGTAACTTTCCTGCTCCCAATTTATCGGATTCCTGATCGTAAAGTAAGACTAGGTCACCTTCTGAGAAGACATGGGGTTTCATATTCTTGTCAAATTGTGCCTTGACTCGTTTCTTATGAGCTTCGTTAGCCAAGGTGGTGTTACGACGGGTTTCATCCAACTGAATTAGTTCCAAGAAATGAGCCTCTTATTCTGAAGTTCCGGGGAGAAGGTCGATTGCGAGCTTGAGAGATGAAATCTCACACTGAATCGGTAAGACCGCTTCCAAGCCATACACCAACTGAAAGGGTGTAAATCCGGTTGCATTTCTTACCAAACTTCAGTATGCCCACAAGGCTAAGTATAGGATTAGGTTCCAACTCCATTTATGGACTCCAATCATCCTTTGCAGCATGTGCTTCAGGACTTTGTTGATCGCTTCAACTTGTCCATTAGCTTGCGGATAATACGGAGTAGAACTATCATGGGACAGTCCTAATTTGGCAGCCAATTCGACCATCATGTAATTGCGGAAATGCAATCCATGATCTGTGACTATAGCTTGTGGAACACTGAATCTAGAGACTGCATGATTGAAAAAGAAGAGAGAAGCCATTTCACCGCTGTTGTTTAATGTAGGCATTGCCTCGGCCCATTTCGTAAAATAGTCAACTGCGACTATGATATACCCATGCCCCCCAGCCGAGGTGGGGTTACATGTCATGAAATATATGCCCCATTTGGCGAATGGCCCAACAACAACTACTGGGTACAGAGGTGTGGGTGGTATTCTGGTTTTCGGTCGAAGATTTGACAAGCATGGCAACTTCTGACTATGGTTATGCAATATTTGAACATTGTTGGCCAGAAGTAACCTGCTCATAAAATCTTTTGTGTCATAGTGTAACTAGATTGATGCCCCCAAACGCCCCTGAATGACAATCATTCAAGACTTTTTTGGCCTCCTCATGGGTGAGGCACCTTCGCATAACTGTATCAATACTGCGACGGTAAAGTGTATCATCGACGATCATGTAGTCTTTTTCTTGGTATCGAGTACGTCGTTGTTCTGAGCGAGAGGTATTAGGCCTATATGTTTGGGTTTAGAGATAGATGATTATATCTCCATACGAGGGATCGCTCAGTGATATAAAAAACAAAGATTCATCCATGATCGATGCTTTGGATGTTGAATCGTTGGACAACAATGGGAAGCCGCATAGTAACTCCGTGAAAACCAGAGATTTTTTTGATTTGGATTTTACAAATTCCAGATCAAACTCTTGCAAAATGGCTATCCATTTCAAATATTTTCCCCCAAGTAACTAATTCAACAAAATGTAAGTCATAGGGTTGCAATTTGACAAAATGGTTGTTTTGCAAAAGAGGATATAGTGTCGAAATCTCTGTATTGCTTGAACAGCTACTAGAGCCATCTTTTCAGCATAGGAGTACTTTCTTTCTGTATCATTTAATTTTCGATTTAAATAATAGACAGGATGTTCAATTCCATTGTCTTCTTGAACTGAAACCATTGCAATGGTCGTATCTGCTGCAGCTAGATACATGTTAAAGTCCTTTTGATAATTAGGAGCATACATTAATGATGCTTTTATTAGGGATTCCTTTAGAGCATCAAAGGAAGCTTGCGCAACCTGATCCCAGTTAAAGGGCACTTCTTTTTTCAAAAGACGCGTATAACCTTTAGCAAGTTCGGCGTAATTTGGAATGAACCTCCTCATAAAGTTTGATTTCCCTTGGAGTTTCTGAACCTGAAGCAAATTTGAAGGTGGAGGCATATCGATGATAGCCTGAACCTTACATGGGTCAAGTCGAATCCCTTCCTTTGAAACTACAAAGCCAAGTAAACGACCAGAACTGACACAAAACACACACTTGTATGGATTGAGTCATATCTTGTAGTGTCAGCAACATAGAAATATAGCTCTCAAATGTTGTAGATGATCAGTCCACTTTCGCAAATGAGCTGGTAGATCATCGAGATATGCTTGAACATTGTTCTTGATGTCATGGAAGGCATAATTCATAGCCCTCTGAAAAGTTTCCCTTGCATTCTTTAAACCGAAAGGTAATTTGCGGTATGCGAATGTGCCCCACGGACATATAAATGCAGTCTTCAACTGGTCCTGTGGACGGATATTAATTTGATTATACCCAGAAAATCCATCCATGAATTAAAATATTTCGCATCCAGTGCATTCATCAATTATCTGGTTGATGAAAGGTGTAGGGTAGTTGTCCTTTGGACAAGCTTGATTTACATCCCTATAATCAACACACTCTAATCGTTCCTTGTTGTTTCATCACAGGAACAATATTCGATACTGAATTAGTTAGAGGAACCAGGTAAATGAAACCAGAATGCAAAAGTTTTTCAACTTCTGCCTTAATGACAGTGACTTTCCTCGGGTGCACCTGCCAAAGTCGTTGTCGTATCCATTTGACATCTGGATACATCTTGATTTCATGTTCAACTATAATCGAGTCAATGCCTGGAATTTCTTCATATGACCATGCAAAGACATCTCTGAACTCACGAAAGAGAGTGTAATATATTTCCAATTCTGAAGAAGAACAAGATTTGTTGACATGAATATTCTCTACAACATCTGGTTTGGTCGAGATATTTATGGCGATAGTTTCTTCAATATTGGACAGATTTCGCTCGGAATCCACCGTATTTATAGTATTTGATAGAAAATAAAAAACTGAAGGATTATTAAGGTTGATGGAACAATCTTCGTGGTAATTTGGAAGACGGGAATGATTGTGGTAATCTTCCCATGGTGCCTCTGCTATCATCATTGACTGAATAATTCCTTCGTCTGTAGTATGTACATGCGACCAAGGATCTGAAGAGGTACCATATTCCTTAGACCTATCTATCCAAACACTCGATGAGCGTTGATTTGGGTTTGCCGCCCAGGATAAGAAAATTGATTGCTACAAAATTCCTATTGGGCTTGGAGGCAATACCATGTGATGATCCATGCTAACATCATGTCTGGAAATCTTCTGAACCTTTGTAAAAATAGAAGATACCATATTGCAGGTTTTCACCGTGGCCACTTCCGCCAGATTACTCAGAGGCGGTAGGGCAAAATTACCCATTAAGGTAGGGTCTTTTAGGAGGCCTACTCCGATATTTTGAAGTGATTGAAAGCTTCCATGGATCATTGGAATGCTTCCTGTAGCTTGTGAACTGTTGGGGAAGAAGGTTTTTTTATCAACAATTGTAATTCCTCCTTGAAAAGGAAATGCAATATTTCTAAAGTATGTTGACACAATTGCAGCCATAGCATAAATCCAGGGCCTTCCCAATAGGATATTGTAATCGAGGTTTCCATTGATAACTTCGAAATCAATTTCTAATATCTTGCCCTATAGTTCAACTTGCAAGTTACTTAGGATCCCGTACGGGGTGTATGTTCATCCATCGAATGCTTTTAACGTCGTTGACGAACGCGACAAGGGTGGTGAGCCTAACGTTTTCTAGCAACTCATTGACATAATGCATGTAGATGCCCCCTCATCAATAATTGTTTGATGAACAATTTTGTTGAGGGCTTTCACTTGGATGAAGAAAGCAAGTTGAGCAGGTAACTGAGGTTCATATCCCTTATGATTAAAGGCCACAAGATTGGAATCCGCTGGGTCAATCCCACCTATTGCTAATAATAGAGCCTACTTTTGGGAGGGGAAATTTTGCAGTACTTCAAGTGTTGACATAGCGGATGGCGATTGTGCTAGGCCCTCTACTATATTATAATTTAGTGCTGCTCAAGCGTGAGGATTAAATGTTGATTTGTGTACTACTCCCTTTGTTGGCTTTATCGTTAGCTCAGGAATGATGGGTGGTGCAACTTCGGTTGAAGTTGTTGTCAAACTACTTGGTTGATCTGCAGCCTTGTTGTTCGACAGCTGTGAATTCCCGTAATCTTTGTTCCTTGTCGATATCAAAGCATCATTTTGTTGTTTCGAAATGGACAACATAAGCACTTGGGATGGAGAAACATTGTCGCTAGCAACCAGATTGGTTTCTGGGTTTGGAAACGAGTCGGTCAAGACTGCTGAGGTTTTTGAACTCTTAAAGAACTTCTTAATATCAGCTTTATTTGGACATTCTCTTGTCCAATGGTCTTCATCGCATATGAGACATGACCGACCAGGTTTCTTTTGACCAAAAGGGTTTTCAGAAGATTTTTTAGGAGACGAAGCATCCTATTTCTTCTTTTTGCCTTTCTTTTTCTTCTTACCCCCTGGTTGCTTCGGTTCTTTGCCTTTGTCGGTCGACACGACATTAACCTCCGAGGCAGGAAGCTTGTCATTTTCCTTTTTACTAGAAACTCCAAGGGCTTTACCAGATGAGGCCGTCGCAGTTTGCATACTGGAGGTACCAATCACGCCATCACCGGCATGAGAGTCCTTATTCGATTTAGGAGGAGGAGGAGGAATGGAAAACTCCGATCTAGGAGCATCAATAATTTTGTCATAGAGTGTGCCAGACTGAGTATAGATCAAGTCTAGATATTTCACATGAGCAGTGACTTGCTCTTCAGTGACAACTCCTCCCTTGGCCACATCTTCTATAATAGAAGGTAACAATGACTTAATAAACCATTTAGCTAACAGCTGATCAGCAACATATGTCTTTACCATTCTACGATGACGTCACCACTCATGAATATGATCAGATATGTGAGTGGCTGTTGTCTGCTTAAAGTTGGTAAGAAGCTCCATTCTTATTTTGTACCTTATGGGTAACTGAAAATGGGTTAAAAAGGTTGTGGCAAGGGTGCTAAAGTTATTGAATGAAGCCCTAGGCAATTCGATGTACCATTTTGCTACCAGGCCAGTTAACTTTCACTGAAAAAGGCGAAGCCTAATTGAATCATCATTGGGAGTGTTGGATGAACACCATAGATGAAATGTCATCACATGATTTGATGGATCTTCACCCAGATTTCCATTGAATTTAGGAATATCTGACGAAATTTTATGAGGAATCGTCGGCCACCAAGGGGCATAAGCAATTGGATCATTTGTTAACCGATTCAGATATGGTAATTCTAAAGTTTCTATGAAAGGCAACTGTTGATTTAGGTTTGGCGAAGCATACCTAGGATAAGATGGGATCGCTTGAGCCCTAGGTCTTTGCATACCAACATAATGTATTTGATGCTGATAACTTTGATAAGGTTGATGGGCATAACCATTATAATATGATTGTTAGTAACTGTTTTGAATATATGGGTGCCCATTACTTGCAAAGCTTTGTTGCTCAGGTCCTCGGTAAGCTTGCTGGA
The DNA here is from genome assembly GCA_000404065.3 of Pinus taeda. Classification (NCBI taxonomy): domain Eukaryota; kingdom Viridiplantae; phylum Streptophyta; class Pinopsida; order Pinales; family Pinaceae; genus Pinus; species Pinus taeda. The sequence goes on along the minus strand of APFE031404273.1, from coordinate 55,664 downwards.
ATTTCGGTTGTTGATATTGCACCAGCCATGGCTACGAGACCATTTGCTGTTGTCCAATACTGGATGTTTGACCAAGATGAGGGGTTATAGTAACCATTTGACCCTGAGTCGCCTCAATTAAGGAGCCAATAATCGCCAGTTATGATTGAGTCGCTGAGACAAGAGGCTATTGTATTACGACCTGAGAGACTGGAGGTTGACATACAACAGGCAGCGCCTGTACTTGTGACACCATCACAACATCCAGTGTAGTGGGAATGTTCGACACAGGTTTATTTTGTTGCATTGAATATACAACTCTCGGCTGTTGAGGCAATATTGGTAGCCAACCACTGGATGTGATTCCAGCTTGACTCGAATTTTGTTGTGAACTCTCATATGGTTTTTCTCCTGGAGGGAACAATGAAAAGGCATACTGCCCCCCATATGGCGGTAATCCAGTGTTCAAAGGGAAAATTGGCCTTAGGAGACTCGACTGGCCAAATTGATACTGATGTGAAGGATCAATTTGCTGAGACTCAACATAAGAAATTCCAGATAAGGTTCCGGATGAACAAATAGGAATAGACCATACTGTCGAAACAGTCCCTGGGTGGACTCCATCTAGTGGTTGAGAACTAGTTGGGACAGATGGTACACTAGCGAACATTGTGAGAGTGGTGGCAGGAGGTTCTGTTGCTGTTGTATTGGATGACACAGTCATAGATGTCGATGGTTGTTCAGACATATCAAGTCTATCCAAAAGATTTCCTAGCGATTCTATAGGAACTTGTCATGAAGGGTAACTAACTTCTGTAGTAGAAGGATATAGGTGGATCCCAGTTCCAAAATGCAATGAAGTATTGGATGGAAGATCCTCCACAATCTCTTCTACATCAATCAACCTGTTATCACTCAGGTTGTCCCTAAGCTCCTGAAGGGATATGACCGAGGTAACCACAAACCAATCTTTGGATTGCAGGTTCTAGCCCACCTACAATCAGAGAGGGCTCTCTCTTAATAATTTAGCCATGTTGATGATGATTTTAGGCTAGTTGTTGGGTTCAGGGGTTTTGATTTAAGTTTGGATGGAAGTTCAAATGGAGGGAAGATATTTTCAAGTGGAGAGGCAAAGTATGGAGCTGAAAGTTTCAAACCATTGGGCGTGGAGTCAAGGAGTTAGGCTGCTGGTGTGTTTTCTTGGTCACAAGACAAATATGAAGCAAGGTAGCTGTATATAACACAATTTTCAGGCTTAAAGAGATGAAATGAAACTGAAGAATGAGAGGTAGTAAAGAATCACTCAATATCTTCAACAGAGGGAAAACGAATGAACTGTATCTAGGAGCAGTTAAGAATTCATGGATAACTGTCATACATGATGAATTAGGGAAAATATGAGCCAGATGGAATCCATATTTATGCCTAAAACAGATGAAAACATGAAGAAACAGCAGAAATCGAGCATAGAGTGTATTTAAACAAATTCTAAGCTAATCTTTCTTTCCATGTTTAAGAGCGTAATTCATGAGTGAGAACAGAGATAAGAAGTACTTATTGAGTTATGTGACAACGCAAGAATTTCACAGTCAATCTTCAACCATTTAAACACAGCAACGTTTCATCCTCCATGCTCGTGAGCAATCTTTGATTATAGAAAATTTTCAAGCATACAGTGCGAGTCTCCCTCAGAGCCTATCATCCTCAAATTATAAAAAACAACCAACCCTTAATACATCTGCCTTCGAAGAATATATAGAAGTTATTTACAAAATATCCCATTGGGAAAATATCTGGACATAACTGTGTCCATCTACCCCAACATGCTTAATAACTATTATGAAGAAAAAATTGCACAACAATAACAGACAAAGTAAATGCGTTTAATTAGCCGCTGTAGGTGTCCTGATTGTGGTTGACTCTTGGACTGAGAAAGTCGGTTGATGAGCGTTATGCTGATGAGCTGTTCTAGGTGTGCTGTCACCTGCCAGCTGTTTATCTTTTCCAAATGCTTTTCCGTGCCAATTCCATCCGTTGTTAGCTCGAATTTGCTGATGGCAAAATTGTGCAATGAAGTTTGCTTGTAGAGGCAAAAATATGCAGAGCATCAAAATTATTTTAGAATCTGGAGCAGGCTTTGCCACCAATCTTCTGGTGGTAGATGATGTTTTCTTAGTTTGAATAGGGTCTCGTCAGCTTCTGTATATGTATAATAATTCAGCCAGACTGGAAAGAGATGCTTGATTTCATGTTCAATGTAAAATAGATCTTCTAGTTTATTGTATAAACTTTGTCCTGTGAGAGGAGTTGCTTCCTCTATGTTGCTCGATGATGTCGTGGCCTGATTATGTACATATGTATGTAGTCTATATGCATACTGCTCCTGCTTTAATAACCTTCCCTCCCTAGTAACTAGGTTGGGAAAACCTCTGTTCTGTAAATCTGTCATCCTTTGTCTTAAGGTTTGTACCTATGTTTTCATTTCTTGGCACTTTCTTTCTATCGTTTGGACAAAATTCCTCATGGTTAGCACCTTTTTGACTCTCACAATGGTCTCTGTTCTATTCTGAATGTTCAGTGCTATCAACTGGTCACCAGTACGAGTATTTAGAAAGTGAATCAATTTATTGGCTAACTCAGGCTTGCCTGCCAATAATGCCCTGGCCTTTTGAGTTTCATACTGAACTAACGCCATCAAATCTATTTGATCAAAAATGGTTTGGATCCCTGTCCATTGCTCAACAAGAGCTTTGCCAATATTATCCCACAAAATTGCTTTGATTTGAGCAAGGGTTGCATGGAGAGTGAGGTATTTCTCGAAGGCCTTTATTTTATTTTCTAGGGCATTTATTTCCCTGGTTTTCTCAGCAACAGTAATTTTTGATTTATCATAGCTAGCTTCAATTTTAGCTAGCTTTTCTTTGGTTTCCCTAATTTCTGTCATTTGTACTTCGAGGGCCTTAATCTCTTTCATCATGGCCTCCATGCCCAAATTGGCCTCTTGTGCAGTTGCTGCTGTGGTTGCTGATGTAGTTGTTGTGGCTGAAACATCTGTTGCTGAAGTTGAAGCTGGTGGAGGTGCTGTTGTAGTAACTGCTGTAGAGGGAGCCGAGATCGTTGGGATTAATGGAGGAGGGCTTGAAGACGACTGAGGTTGTTTCCCTTGCAAATCTTCTTCCATTTCTTTCTCTGTGTCCAGTATTCTCTGATTCATTCTCATAAGCAAGGTGTACACGTCTGGTGAGCTCCAGTATTGTAGCAATAATGCTACAACTCCTGAGGCTTCCTGTCTCTCATTTTATCAACCCGGTTGTTCGTACAAACTTGGAAGCGATGGTGCTATATGCACAAGTACTAGCTCCTGTCGCAGCTGTCACTTGGTCAGCTGGCACAAGTCCGCTAGGGCTCAAGCCAACTTCTATAGGCTCACAAAAGAAGCTTTATCAATGATGGACGAAAGCTAGCTCAAAGGAGACTAAGCTAATCGACAAAAATGAACTAAAAGTAAATCAAAGCATGTAACCCTAGGAAACCCTAATTTGACTAGTCCAATCTCTATAAAGCAATGAGGATGAGTAATACTTCTACCAATGCTGCTACTACATCTAACCAGTGGAAATGCTGAATCTATACTACTGATATTATCAAAGACATGTTTTTATACTTTTTCGTTAAGTAGATGGAGTGATGGTGCTTTGTTTATTTATTAGGGTTGATTGTGCAGATGGGATGGAGAAGGAAGGAAAGCGTGGGATAGATTGGGGAGGCCAAGTGAGGTCCCTATGGGCCCTTGGCATCCATCCACAGAGGTGTCCCACGTGCAGAAGCTCAGCAACCACGTGGAAGACCTCCTACAGGATGTCTGCAGGGGATTCTACAGGAAACTCAGGGTTTTCTACAGGATGTCTCTGAATTGCTACAGGATGTCTCTGAATTGCTACAGG